>JAOEHV020200413.1:0-13247 GCA_025447995.2 Isaurus tuberculatus | reverse complement strand
TTGACCGTCAATACAGGGAAATCTTGCCCTCTCAGCAGCCAATCAGATTGCAGGAAACTATCTAGCCATATAATAAAGTTATGTTAAAGCATTAACATTTCGAACGACGCCAACGAGTAAAACAAAAAAAAAATACAATGTTGAGCAGTTCCGGGATTCTGGGTGGGATACAGAACAACTTTAATAACCATTAATGCCAAAACTTACAAAATTTAGAAAACTGCAAAGGGCATTTGAAACTGGAGATATGTGAAGATAATATGATAACGTTCGGTAAAATTTTTGTTAGCCTAAACAAAATCTTAAAAAGAGGAGCATTTTAAATAGTTGTTTCTGAAGCCAAAACAATCAACTAGATGTAGACTTTCTTATGAAACACAAAACATGAAAGCTTTTTTCACTCCAGTTCAATGAGTTTTTCATGTGACTTGTGCGAAACAAGTTATAAATTATACGAAGCGACAACTGCATCAACGCCTAGAAAACACGTTGAGCTGACCTTCCATTTGTAATCAATATAAGACCAAACATAGAAATCCTCCGTAGGACTTTAGCAATAATTTCAAAGTAACAAACGGTGTAAAACGAAATTCAATTGCCTATTGTAAGTAAAGGTAATAAATTCAAAAGATAAAGCCATCTTTTAATGTACAATTCCCTTCCTGTACGTGCTAAAATGATTTTTTAGCAGAAGTTGATTTTAAATTTAGCAGAACTCTAAGTTTATTCATTTAGTAGCTTATGGAACCAATATGTTGTGTAAATGCGATTATTTTGCTTGATTCGTTAAGTTTTCTTAAATTGGTAAATACAGTACATTATGAAAAAATAGTACCAAGTTTCTTGAAGAACTCATACAACACTCCTATCAGGTCTCCAAGAGTCAGATTGTAATCAGCAACAACTCCTTCTATCTGATGAAACTCTGCCAAGTGTGTTGCATCTAGGGTTTCATTTCGAAACACTCGGTCAATTGAGAAATACTTCACAGGGGTGAATTTTTCCTAAGAAAAATTTAAGTAAAAGACTTATTTAACTGAAAATTTGACATTACTACACAAATAAACATTAAAACAAATCACATGACAAGCCTGACCAATCAGTAATGAGAGCAAACCGAACATTATGATAATATTAGGCTAAAACACAATCACAAATAATTATTGTCCTTCTAAGAACTAGTTTAAGTCAAAACACCAGACAACACAATGTGAATATAACTCCTTGTTGTGAACCATTAACAACAGTCCAGCTTAGGACTAATTTAACCCAGATGAAACACAACACAATCTTTTGTTACTCCTCGGTTTAAACTATCAATTATTTGATAACAGCTCTTCTTAGAACTGTTTTAAAGCCTTCAACCCAGTTGATTATACAACACAATGCACACCTTTATTACTGGGTTCAAATTGTTAACTACGATCCTTTTAAGGACTATTTTAAAGTAGATGATCACATAACAAAATATCCTGTTAATCTTGGGGGGTTCAAATCATTAGCAAGAGTTTTTCTCAGAACTAGTCTTATAACCAAATGATTGCACAACACAATGTGCTGATACTTGAATTTCAAGCCTTAGTGCTTTTCTGGACTAATTTAACCTGAAAAACAACGATGCAAAATGCAACAAATTTAACTGTGTACAATTCTTTGGTTCACATTGGTTAGACATACAAAAGTTTCCTCTTTCCTGTACTCACCTGCTGTGCAAGTTTGTAAAGCATTCTTGAGCTGACAGCTGTTGTGTGAGTTCTCAAGATGTTTTTCTTGGCTTCTTCAATCTTCCAGTCGTATTGATAACTTCAAAATAAAAACCCAAAGAGGCTTCAAAATGATCAAACTGTCTCAGAGCTTATTCACACTTTTTTAGTACAAAAAGTAAATTTATGTGGTTCACAGTAGCTGCTATAATAGCTCAGCAAAAGAAAGTAAGGGGGGCATCTCAAAGCAGAGAACTGTGTTCTCAAGAAATAAAGCAGAAAATTAATATTAAAACAAAAGCTTGATAGAATACAAATAAATACATGGAAAAACTTCACTTTTCTCGCTTGAGCTGTTAATTTTCTTTGTCATCTCTGAATAAAAAGAGACAGTGAAAGATTTGAGCTACAAAGCACTTGTTGAACAACAAGCACGTCAAGCAAACTCACCCTTGGGACCCATGTCCACCTTTTTCATGCATTCTTTTTACATTCTCAATGTATGAAGCAGGCATTTCCTCAAGCTTGGCGAACTGAGGGTCTGAAAGATAACATTTCACCATTTACATAATTACACATGATTACCCTAAAGTTTGTTTTAAAATGTTTTTGCAAAATAGCTGCTTTAAAAAGTTAGTCACAAATCTGGCACCTAGAAGTTAAAATCTAGAGTATGTAAAAGATTTCAGAACTTTAAAAATTGTTCAAAACTTTTCTCTCAAAAACATGAATTTGTGAGAAATCTTTACTCTTAGGGTGCTCCAATTTTACCTGACATAAAGAAAGTGTCATGTGCATCTCTCGCTGGATGTTGCTGTGGCTGAAAGAGTGCATCAAAATTCCAGAAAGAACTTTCAATGAAATTGTTTGTTGGCATTTCAGTAAAACTGGAACAATAAGAGAAAATTCTTAAAATTAATAAAATCATCAGAGGTGAAACTAAAGCTACAATAACCTTGGAAGAAGTATAATACATAGAGCATATAACATGCCTGTACGTGATACAATTTTATCTTCACAAGTGTTTAAGTTGATATCTCACGAGTGAGTGCAGTGAATGAGCGAGATATTGATTTAAACTGGAGAAGATTGAATTTGTATCCACAAGTGGACATGTAACATTTGGTTTATTAATAATATAGACACTGATGAAATACCAAGACAACCATAAAAAATAAAATAATAATAATAATAAAATAAAAATAATAAAATAATAAAATAAAAAAATAAAAAAAGACTAACTATTGGCTAGACTGAAGTTATTACCCGTAATGTATCTTTACACTGTGAAGGATAAAAATGGTATCTTCACTGGATACAAAATTTTTGTCACTGACGAAATCCTGGTATTCCATTGGTACCTAATATAATAAAATAATACTCTTTCCAAATGCGAGACAAAACCAGATTGCATAGGCATCAAAAGCTTGCACATCCCAAAATCATTAACATGATCATAATACATAAAACACATTGTTGGTTAATAGTATTAAGCCCATCCTTTTTATTTGGACCATAAAATTAATATGATCACATCTTTTCACTTTTTTATAGGCAGTCTACACTAGTCTATAGGAAGTAACAGTAAGTCACATCTATACATTTAAATAATCTTAAATAACTTAATAAGATAATATAAACAAATGGTAATGGAACTGCCATAAGTAGTAGGAAGTTGATGCTTCAAGCATTTTCCCTTCCTAAGAGCCTTAGCCTTTGCCCTAATGAAGGACTAATGTTTGAAATATCAAAGAGTTGATTTAATCTAGTGTGATTTATGCTGGACAGATACTATAAAATTCGCATATATATCAAAATCTATTTTACTTCAAATTAGATAACTTTTCTCAGCACTGTTGAGAAAATTTGAGAAACTAAAGAACTAAATCTGAGTCTGCGTGGCTTTGTAAACAAAACTCTTTTGTCAGACAAAGTTTTTCTATTTTTGAATCGAAAAACATCTGGCATGCAAAATTTTTCACTTACCCCATTTCAAGGAATATCTGTCTAAATTGAGCTCTCACTTTCATCAATGGATGGAGATGACCTGAGGTCGGCATGATACCTTGAGCATCAAAATTATACTCTTTATATTGTTTTTCCTTCCATGAACCACTGTGACGAACAAAGATGAACTAATTAACACTTATTTACTAGGCCCGAGGGAAACAGTATGTTTTGTGATCCTGAGACCGATGATGAAACATCTTAGTTACCACTTTATAACAATAGAACGGTTTATTGGTTCTCTAACGGATGAAAGAGTTATTCCCTTGAGAATATCACCTAGTATATATGGCAGTGAGGAGTCAAGAGGCCTGACTAAGAGTGGTTCTATGATCCTGTACAAAGGTAACCAGAAATCAGGGTTGACAAGATCACTGAATATATACATCAGTATAATAAAAATTAAAACATTTAGGAAATGTTGATTACTTATATGCTGCAAGTCATGTTCAGGCTTGTATGTCCTACCTCTTGAAGTGATGATATACTTGACAGTGTAAACTCTTTTTGAGTTAAAGGGTTGAAATTTTCATTTCAGGGTGGTGGGATATTGAAAGAATGCCACTGGCATATTTGCTAAGTCTTCCGAAGGTGAAGTTAATAAAAAGTTGCTTGAGAGATTGTATGACAATTACTTATTTTATTTTAAATGGCGTTTCCACATATTTTATTTACAACAGCTACTATTTGGATAGTGTATCAAGTGAGGCTGCACAAGCTTATAATTATAAATATTTTTCAAGCTGGTGTGACAAACTGGTTGGAAAGAGCAAGTGAGCTCAAGATCAAAGTGTTTGTTGCACATGTAAACTAAAGTATGAATGACAATGTTCTATTATATTACACTGGTCACCTCAAAAATGATTCCTCAAAAACTAATTAGTTTTTACATGTGCATACATATTTAAAACAGACGAATTTCCAGAGACACCAAAAAAGGAGATAAACTTACCTTATGATCATTTCTGGCGTAAGATCTGTGTCAAGTTTCTGAACTGATAAGCTGAATGCACTTCCTTTTGTTACATGGTAGCTCTTTATAACTCTAACAGATTTATAGTAAAGTATACATACACTCGTCAGTCAATCATTTATTTTTTAAAACTAACTGACCTGCATCCATTTCTGAGCCAATTGGCCAGTAGATCTGGGAGTTACTGTATCTCAGGTTCCTGTAGTGTTACAGTAGGTGACTGGATCAAATTATTTTTTATTTTCAGTTGACTGTGTAATTTTCAAACCTCTTTCAAAGGTGCTCCATGAGATAACAACAGACCATCAAAGTTCTATTCAACCTCCTCATTTTGGAGGAAAACCCAGGAAGTGGCAATGAAAAACACAAATCTCAAGGAGTACAAAGCCATTGTGTTCATGGCTTGTGTTTATTCAAAAACTCTCCATTTTTTCACAAAATAACCCATTTGGAAAGGGAAGCATGGGGTCGTTATCCTATTTCTGAACTTTTTTTCTTCACTGAATAAAATTACATCATGATTATGCCAAAGTTAATTTAATTATAAACAATTAGACAACTTTAACTGTAACAGTTTTGATAAAAACAGTAACACTCACTGGGTAGCTATCAACTTCCGTTTTTTGAACTCCTTTATCTTTGAGTCTGGAATGCCTGCCAGTTCATGATTTAAAATTTTCTGTAACATTTGCTGCACAGTATCCTCAATAGATTCCACCTAAAACATATTTTCACTATTAGTAACTGACTGAATTGTAACTCAGTACAATAAATTCAAAATGTACTAAATTTTTTTTCAAAAGTTTCCACCATGGAAACATACAGTAACTGTAAAGGTCTACATGTACTAAAAAAATGTATTGGGTATCAACAGAGCTGGGGATTGAACCAGTGACCTGCCGCACCAGCAACACTGTCATTCTTGTTTCTTTAACCATGAAGTTATTATAAATCTATTCTTTACCTTGAAAAAATCTAAAGTTGCAAGTTCTAATGCTCCGATTTATAAAGGCTCAATGTTGTCATAATGTAGCTTTTTTAGAAAAATGAATTAAATAAAGGCTAAAATTATGATTAGAAAATTTTTTTCTTTTAGAAACATTTAAAATTTTCTAATCATAATTTTAGCCTTTATTTAATTCAAAAGCTCAATGGTTTGAAAACATTCACCTTTTTTTAAAAGATCTCTTTCTATACCATATATTTTGTTTTTAATTAGTATTATTATTTCAGTTACCTTTCTCAATACCCTTGGACCACCATCAGCATTCTTGTCAACCTTCAACCAGCCAGCAGACATTGCCTTACTGAAGCCAATATTTGCATGTGCTCCAAGTTTCTAAAACCAAAAAGTGAGCAGTTAAAGGGTGAGTTTTGAAATTACTTTTACTAACTTTTAATCTTTTACAGTTAAAACAACAAGAGATCCCAAGAGTGAAATAACTGTCACAAAAAACTCATCAGTTAACACAGATTTATATTCATCCGGGACCGCGCATCGCTTTTAAAAGTGGGGGAGCCGAAAAAAATTTTTACCAGTAACGTTTTTTAGTACTTTAGAATCCTGGAAAATGCACTCCCCAGTCTGTTAAAAGCAATGGATCTTGTGTTAAAATTCTATCTTATTAGAAGTAAATTCTAGACATTCATATATATGTACATAATATACATTGAATTATTTTACCAATAAAAAACAGCTGTAACATTAGAATAAAAAATCAAAATTCTGAAAAAAAGTGGGGGTCCCCCCCTGTTGCGCGGCCTGTGTCTTTGAAGCTACCAAATAATTTTGAAAAAAGGTTTCAAAAGTGTATTATTGCTTTTTTTAAATCAGGAACTATAAAAGGATTTAAATTTTTGATAATAATAGCAGAACATATGATGATTTTATTGATGGTGATAATGATATGTTGATGTAATGATACTGATAATGATGATGTTGATACTGATGATGATGATACTGATGATGATACTGATGATGATGATGTTGATATTGATGATGATGATGGTGATAATGATGATGATACTGATGATGGTGATAATAATGATGATGATGTTGATACTGATGGTGATGATGTTGATACTGATGATGATGATGGTGATAATGATGACGTTGATACTGATGATGATGATGGTGATAATGATGATGTTGATACTGATGATGATGGTGATTTATGGTTATAATAGTGATGCAATGCTGATAGTAATGATGATGATAATAAAGATGATGATAACGATGATGATGATGCTATTGATGACAGATATGGTACGATAATAATCGTAAATGTGCTTTCTTTAGAATTTTACCAACAACCCAGTGCCTTGGATAAGAAAAACAGCTACACTAATCCCCTGGATGTCATTGTGATTCCAATCAGTCCACTTAAGTCAATTACACCAATTATGCACAACTGTTATGTTACCTTTACATTAGCCTGTAAAATTCCCTCTGGTGGAATCGCCGCAAAGACAAGTGCTTCGTGACTTCCTTTCTCGGCAACTTCGTTGCCCTCTTCCGTCAAAACATAACTCTCAGATTGCTTCTGTTCTGCATTTATGACCTGAACAATGAATTACGTAATATGTCTTAGCCAATATAAACAGGAATGAGGAGTGTTTACCTTAACACACCCGTGTAAAAGCGAAATTCTCATTATTTAAATCGCTCACCTCTCCCAAAGAGTGAAGACTTTTAATTGCCCCTACAATAATCTGGTGATCTTTCTGAAGTTCTTTGGCAAAATCGTAAGAGTCGATGCTTCCCCTCAAGCCTATGGACTCAAGAATGACACGATCAAGAGACTGGGAGCCCATTATTTCTCGTTTTTCCCTTCAAAGAACTTTACAAAATTTCATCAGAAAATCATCTAAACTGAAGCCCTGCTGGCCAGCAAGGTTTGCAGACCCTTTAACCAACGCCCACGTTCCAAAAGAAAAGATAGACCAGCGGTATTACGCGTTGGAATTTAAAATGGCGGCTATTTTTGATCTTTATGCCTTGTTTTCATTTTTAACTCAACCCGGAACTGGGTCGTACGTTGAAGGAATCGGTGATGAAGTCTTGTTTGGATTAATTTCAACATTAGTGTTTATTGCGGTGGTTAGTATACTATATAATGCGCAAGCTGGTCCTAGATATATACATCCATTACAAGAAGAGCAAGTTCAAATCGCTCGTGATAGACTTGGTTTCGGGGGTGGTAATAATTTACCAAATCAACCGGCCAATGAGCAGGGAGAGATCCCTCAAGCACCGAGACACAATTATGCTACAGACAGACAATGTCCAGTTTGTTTAAACGATGCCAGATTCCTTACAACTACAAATTGCGGACATATATTTTGTGGTAAGTTTTTTTTTTGACGTTGTGCATATATGGAACTAAAAAAAGAGTATTGGTCGGAATTTGTTTATCAATATACTTTAAAAATAACTTTACTTAACAAATATAATATCGTTTAGATCTCTATTGACTAGATATGCTTAGATAAATACGATAGTTTAATTTGTTAAGTAAAGTTATTTTTAAAGTATATTGATTTCAATTTCCGGTGGTCTTGATATAACACAGAAATCATCAAATGAATATTGAAGCAAACCCGTAGACAGCGAGTTCGGAAGCCTGCAGAAAAAATTTATGAGTGCTAAAACATTTAAAAAATCCATATTTGTATTTGGAGAGGGGAAAAAATCATTTGTTTTTGTTCACTCAAATAGTTTTTCGGTTGCCATTTACTCGTCCTGCTAAATTTTCCTTAAGTTTGTGGAGTGTACTTAATTATTTATGCAACTTTTATAGAGTATGATTTAACAAGATTAAAAACTCAAAAGAAAATAGATCGAAATACTTCCAATAAGTTGACCTCCAATCTTTCACTATTAACTATGTTCATTTTTTATGGATGTGTGTGGTCCTGCATGATTTAAGTATTGTACATATGTGGATGATTATAAATCACACTTTCTAGAGGGTATTTTCGTGACTCGTGATTGGTCCTTTTTTTTCCTGTGAAATTTAAAATGGTTGATTTATTTTTTCCACGTGAATTGTGACTTCCATAGTAGTTGTGAAGCATGATTTTGCAAAATTATTTTCCATGAAATGAGAAATAAATATTTAATTTGCCGTGAACCATGAGTTTCAATAAGTCTGTCATGAGTTCTGCTCTGTGTTGTGGCCTTTAGGAGAGCTTTGGCAAAAAAGTATAATTAAAATTTTAAAAATTATAAATTAAAACAATAGTAACTAGTTTTGACATAGTAATTTCGCTAAAAAATGTGATATTTATGATAAAAGGCTAGTTTAAATGTTAAAAATGAGTTAAAATAAATGTTTTCAACTTTAGATAATTTTCAGAATATAACCTAAAGCCAAAAATGTTTATTTTAACTTGTTTTTAACATTTAAACTAGCCTTTACATTTGTGAAGATATACAGTCCCAAGATCTTCTCTGGGCTGCACTGATGAGTCCTCAAAGGACGAAACAGTACTGTCTGCAGATTGAGTTTCATATATTATATATACATCTAATAGTAACTTTATTAACTAATAATTTTAAAACTTATGTAGTGCAATGTCCATGGAAAAGCTGTACTGTATTAAAAAAATTCTTTATTTACTTGTATGATTGCAGCACCATGTATTATAACATATTGGAAATTTGGTCGTTGGCTTGGAGCTGTGAGATGTCCGGTGTGTAGACAGCAGGTTAGAAACAACAGGTTACTTTGTGTATTTTAATAACTTTTTATTTAAAGTGTTGGGTGTAATTTAACCTTGTACCCAGGGCCCTTTCTTGACTGAGGAAAGGGCTCTGGGTACAAGGTTGGGTATAATTCTGACAGCATCACTCTTTAGATTGATAGCTGAACAGACATAAACTATTAATTATTAATTAGTTTTATTTAAAATTACTATATTTAATTTGTTATATGTCTCAACAACTAATTAACAATGCTTGAGTGTGACCATTTGAAAAACTGTTGATTATAAATTTCACAGGTAACAATTCTTTTCTCAAATTTTACTGAGGAGGACAGAGCATTAACTGATGCACTTCAGTGGAGACAAGAGTTAAATTCCTACAACCGTAGGTTTTCAGGAGCACCTCGGCCGGTAAGTTCACAAGGGAGATGACAGATTGCCCAGTTATCCCAACTTTAATGGCAACATCCCTGACATCCTTATTAAACCTGATTCATGTACAAACACAATGGAAAAATGGAGGTCCTTTCCATTTTGTCCTTGTAGTTGTTCTGAGAATGAATATTAATGCAAAAATTAATATTCAACGTTTCAAAGGCATCCTGCCTTCATTTTCAAAGATTAATTCAAACTTGCGAGTACAAGATCTTATTTATCATAAAGAGTATAATAGAACTGTTCCTAATAGCGTAAAGCATGAAAGACTACAATAGAACTGTTCCTAGGCATAAAGTGTGAAAAATTATTTAAACAACTAAACAAACACTTTAGCCAGCACTGAGTCTGATTGAATGTTCAACTTGGTACTCTTTTTACAGATGAACAGCATCTCCTAGATGAGACAATCAAATTTACTATAATTACAACTTTTCAGTAAGAACTTGAAAACAGTTCTAATGTACTCTTTACGATATATAAGACCGTGTACTCACAATTTGAATTAATCCTTGAAAATGAAGTCAGGATAACTTTGAATCGTCAGATAATTACATTTTAATTTTTATTTTCAATACTTTTACAAAATATCTGGTGCCAAGTCAGGAATAGATAGTGGAAAAAGTCAGGGAACCTTGAAATCCACCATTTTCTGTCGCTTCCATGACTACACTGTTTATAAATGACTACATTATTGTAAAGCTCAGAAACCCTGGTCGATTTTATATGCTGATCACTGCATATTTAATCGCCTGCAATTTTCTCTCGTATGCTGAGAGCCATACTTAACGTCTCTTGAAGACAACTTCCAACTAAGTCAGAGTTCTATGAAACCATCTCAAACATTTCTGTGATTCTATGTGAACGCAGAATAGGGATTTGCTTGTACACAGAATGCGATTTAATGGACACTGAAAAACAAGAACTTGCAAGTGATATGCTGCTCTGGACACCCAGCCTTGCCACCAGACGGGTCGGTCGCCCGACAGTTACCTGCATTGACCAACTATGAAGAGACACAGGATGCCGCTCTGAAGACCTTCCGACGCTGATGAAGGACTTCGATGAATAGCACACGTGATAGACTCGTGAGTGTCCGATCTAGGTATATCGGTTGTTTGGTCAGTAGGGTCTGAGGGAACACATTGCGATTTTTGTTACGAATTATTTTGTTGGATAAATCACGAGTCCTCCATAAACGCAAAAAAGGAGAAAAAAAGGCTTTAAACAAAGAAAAGATTTCACCATCGTTTTTACCAATAACAAAAACGGATGTAGAAGTTTGTATGTATGATACATGTAGATACACTTCAGTGTTTGACGAAATCACGAGCGTATGAAACTACGAGTAGGGGATACAGTAGACGGACTTTGCCGGTAGGAAATGATTTATGTTGATGGCAAAGACCCAAAGCATGCAATGCACATTTTGATTCTTAAAACTTTTGTAATTTCCTTACCTCAAAAGCTAAGAAACAGATAAATCAGTAGTTTCCGCTTTAGCAAATGTTTCTACTTTGTCTTTGATTCGTTCAACGTGTCGCATGTTCGGTCTTCTCCTGGGCAAAGTTCATCTCCTTGTTAAAAAAAAACAAAAAAACATGAAACTCGATAGGATGTTGTATCGAGACTTTTACAGTTCGACCTCTTATCAAGTAGGATTAGATAAATGATTTCTGTGGCAGGTAAGATTTCAAGACTAATAAAAACTGAAATAAGTGGAAGAAAATAAAGGAAATTATTCACACTAAAAAACATTCAAATGAATCTAGAGACGTAATTGAAAAAGTAAAAAAAAATACAAGGGAATAAAAAAAATGGAGAAAACACCAAAAATGTGCAAATACGAATAAAAGATTGCATGACATAATATTTGCCGCGGTTATTTGGTCGAGTAGAGTGGGTTCATTGATGAAACTTCAAAGATGTACGACAACAGTTGTGATAAAGGCTGCACCGAGATCAAACTCGAGTTAAAAAGAAATGTGAAGTTAAAAAGTAAGCGTTTGGCAGCAAAATATAAAAAAGCGATAGTAACAAATGTTTTCAATATAAGTGCGTATTCCAAATGAAAATGATGTCATAGGCACTTTAATTGCGGTGGGGTTGTGTGAACGGAAATCATAAATAAAAGTGCTTTCAGTACTTCAAACTGTTTTTAAAAGAATATTAAGGCTCGTCTAGAAAACTAGTTGGTTTTACAAAAAAACGCGTGTAAAGTTTAGTGAATAATTCTGAGTTCTTATAGCTCAGCGGGTAGAGCATCTGACCAGAAATCAAAGGGCCGTGGGTTCGATTCCCGTTAGGGAATCAGAAGTTTTTTAAGAGAAAAAACTGATTTAGTTTCTTCTTCATTTCGATTAGTTCATGGACTATATCTACGACCTTCCAACCCTCCTTGGACAGTTATGGAGCGAGCTGTTTTCAGTCGGGGGTCTCGTCTGGGTGTTGAGGCTGCGAATCATTCTTTGTTTCTTTGCTGCTATTCTTTATTTTGTGTCGCCGCTGGACATTATTCCCGAGTCCCTTTTCGGAGTATTGGGGTTCTTGGATGATGCCTTGATCATTGTGTTATTGCTGGTTTATGTAACAGAGATCTATAGAAGAGTTGTTGCCAACAGAGCGGACATTGAGTAAAGTTCAAGAAAGTAGCACTTTATACCCGTGAGGGTGGAGGTCAAAGCAAAGCAAGACTGGCCCATTGCACGCTCTAAAAGGAACAATAAGGAGGCACTCACACAAGTATATCAACATGCATTGCAAAAACTACTTCGGGTCCTTAAGTCGCCTCAAATCTTCTTAAGTGGCTCAATGTCTCAGTACTTTTTTCATTATTTCACTTTGGATAGCAAAACTACATATTTGTTGTTATGAAATGGATTGTTGTTCATCGTGGTAGCTGGATAATAATATAAGTAAACATATTTTTTCATAGTCGAGCTACATGTATTGGACTTCTAGAAAATAATGTATTTTAATCACTTTTAAATATCTTACAAGCAGTAAACCGATCTTAGTTGCGGCGACTTAAGGATCCAAAGTTAGCTTACGCATATGGACAACAGAAATTAAATACATTATACCAATAAGAGGGACAAGAGGCACTTTGGTGTCAAGATTGTAGAATGCCAAACTCGCAAGCAAAAAAACCTGTTAAAAATTATAACAGGAAAAAAAATCCCTAGTTACATAACTTCCTTGGTTTGCAGTCGATCTTTCGTTTATCCCATGTTAATAACAGGGCCTTTATTATGTATTCCTGTTAGCAGAACTAAGTCAAGCTGAATATCCATTTCTCTGAAATTCCAGCGAATTATCAGTTGTAAAATAGAAGCCCGTAAAATCGGTGTTTAGTATCACCCAACTAGTGGACTATTGCAAATCCTGCATTTTGATTGGCTACGCTACTAGTGGTCTATTAG
>JAOEHV020200317.1:0-13248 GCA_025447995.2 Isaurus tuberculatus | reverse complement strand
TACTGTTATGTTGTGGTATCTTAATAACTGATTTTAGTTTTTCAAAAAATTTATCTCTGAGGTTCGAGTAAAGTTTGGAAGAGGAAAGTAAGTGTTGCTCATCTTCTACTTCATTTTGGTCGCAGTATTGGCACTATTAGTAGTAGTAGTAGTAGTGGTAGTAGTAATAGTAGTAGTACTTGTAGTAGTAGTAGTAATAGCAGCAGCAGCAGCAGTAAAAGCAAAAGTAAAAGTATTAGAAGTAGTTAAAGTGTAATTGTCATATGTTCATAGAAATAAAACATTAAAAACACAAGTTATACCAGTAAAAAAAAGGTAAAAAAAAGTTTTACATACAGCGTAATCAAATTAAGACTTCAAGTTTTTTCTTTTTGCCTTGACCGAATTTCACCTGGTTCTTTTAAAAAACCTTATTAGTTCTTATCTGGAATGCATCCAGAGTCTTTAGTGAATGGGGGGTTCGGATAAATGTTCCCCCTAAATTGTCCAGGGCCGTGAGCCTCTGAAGCAATTTCATTAAAAAAACATTGTTAGAAGCATTACAATAGATTTTGCACTCAGCGAGAATTTCAGGGTAACTGTCCTTTTCCTAGCCTCTTTTAGACAGAGCTATAAATTTAAAACGAAGAAAATAGTGTTCATCAACAATCTTATTTTTTCTTCTTCAAGCCGATATCTTTTTTTCTAAACATGCAATATAGTATATATAGTTTTAAGAGATGTATCTTCACTAACGTTTTACCATCAAAAACTGCTCGTGTTTAAACGTTTTTCATTTAAGTTTAGAATTTCCACCGAGCTACCCGATCAACTCCTGAATAATAAACCTTGTATGGCTATGACAGTTAATGGATAGTTTTTAAGAAACTATTGAGTTGCTCTGACAACTGAATAACGCTTGAAACACAAGCTTCCTACTCTCCTTACGACAATAATTGAACCATTCAACCTAGAGTTGATTGAAAAACATGTAGGGTCTTAAAACATTTTTTCATACCGACCTTTATCCACAGCCTCAAAAATTGCTTTGAGATCATCAAACGAATTAGAAGAATTAAAATTGACCACCATAGCTGATCCTGTAGAATAAAATGGTGCCAGTTTGGTTGAACCACAGTAACGTCCTAAATCTCTATCTTGAGTTTTGTTGAGTCCATCAAGAATTTCGACGTAATCGGAACATTCTGATCCCTTATCATGCAAAAAACGTCCCACAGCGAATTTTGTAAATGTAAGTTTCACTCGCTTTCCCTCAGGAACGACTATAGTCCACTGGCAAAGTAAAGAATTTCCAAAAAAACCTGAATGGGCCTCAAGTTTTCCTTCTGTACCAGTTAGGTAGAAACGCTTTTGTGTGTTCCTCTGACATTTAGCAATTTTGCCACCTACGATGAAAAAATGTTAAATCAAATTAATCAACTGTAATTTCAAAACAAAAATAACTTAAATTCCAAAAAACATATAATCTACCTTCTTACATGTTTACCATTTCAAAAAAAATTGCTGATGGAATCGTTTTGGGAAATATTTTTTTAAAACTAAAACTTTATAGCTTTTTGTCCAATTATGGTATCTGTTTGGTCCTGCGAATCCTTTTACTCCGGAGAGAAAAATATTGATCCATTTTGCGTCAATATCTACTACATATGGGTAAGACGTTGCATGGTTACCCTCCACTTTTTTTTTCTCCTCTACCTCGGGCACTCTTCAGCTTTAAGGCCACAGATCCTTATTTTGTCACTGACACTCTGAGTCTAGGTCTTGTGAGGTCTGCTCCTTTTTACATGACAATCCACTCGAAGACGGTGATCCTGTTCATGCACTCATGATTAGTACTAAGAGTTAAATGCCCAAAATATTGTTTAAAATAATTTCTTTCCCCTTAGAAAAGACAATTTATTCTGAAAGCAATAACAGTGTTTTTATCACTTTGCTATGTGCATTTGTTATGAAGTGTCACTCCCAAACCTTCAATCAAATTGGGGTTTCCTTCCACAATCAGTGGTGCTTTAGCTATCATGTCCCATTTAGGTTGTTCTGTATCATCTATTTTGATGATATCCAGTTACTGTACATATAATTATCTTTTTCATTATATCAATATGTAGTTGACTAAATAATGTAAATGTAATTTCAAATTAGTTTGTATAATTTCAGTATTATTTCTGATACAATGATTATTTACATTTTTAAGTAGTAATTGCATGCTGACATGAAAGCTGTGTGTTACTTTGAAAATAAAAAAAAGTAAAAAGTAAAAAAATAACGTAATAAAAACTATAAACTATATGAAAAAAAGGAATTTGTGCAAATATCAGAAATGTAATTGCAATTGTGGTTATAATATTATTTTCAAGTGAAGGTAACTTTTAATTTTTTATGCCCATTGAAGTATCTTGCAATAAAAATACTTAATAACTTCAGATTGGCGAAAACATTTTGTTAAAAACCTCATTTTGAATTAAATTAAAAGTCTCTATCCTTTTTCCAGTTGGCTGAAACACATTTTCGCGGGTCATCTTCATTGTTTTTTTTTTACGAACGACGTTGTCCCTGAAGACAAGAAAAGCAGTTTTCTAGCGATTAAAGTTGCAATAGGTTTCGTTTGTTAATATCAAGTTTTTTCTTAATTTTGACTTGCCATACAAATATAAACGTGTGGTACTTTGCCTAAAGCATTGTCACAGAACTTAGTTAAATCCATATTGTCATTGTCACATTTTTTTTAAAAAAACTTAGGAAATACTGAAAATTGACAAGCAAGGTGAACTCGCACATCAGATTTTTTTAAAACTTCAGGAAAAACCTGTGTCATCAATATGCCATATTAGTTTTCCGAAGTAGAGCACGAGTGTAACCGAAAATTGTTGCTGAAGATTCGGATGACGTCACATCAGTTTGACGGATGGAAACGAGTGTCGACCGAAAAACAAAACCATTTTATGTTATAACTGGGCTTACCACAGGTAGCCCAGTAAAAATTTCTATTGAGCAAAAACGGTACATGACAGTTAAAATATTAAACAGAAGTAAAATGCTTATCAGAAAATAAGTTCACTTTTATGTAAAAACTTACCCACTGTTAACTGTTTCTGCATCACACAAAACAGAATGGCTGAAAAAAGATTTCAACAACATTACGGACTTTTTCAGCACAAAATGAGAAAGGTATTATGTCTTGAATTATACTATAAACTATACTCCGCTTACAAAAGCGTTATAATTGCAATTAACGCTAAACATAAATAAAATAGAAGCTAGCGACATATAATTATACTTTAAATATTGTAAAAGCACCTAAACTGTGTTATTTTTTCGGACAAGAAATGTAGTTCAAATGTTTTTTGAATAGTTTTCAACATAATTTTTGAAGTGAGTCAGCGAAACATTTTATAAACCAACCCTAAGACTAAGTTGAAATGTAAACTCGTCACTGTAAGTCAGTAGCGAACCATTTTTTCGATCATTAATTTTTCGACAGAGAATTTAAGTTGGTTTCAACTAAAAATGAAAGCAAAACAGATTTCTTACTTATAGTAAAAGTTATCAGCAAGTCAGTCTTGTACGCCATTTTTCTAAAGCCTTTAGTTTGCACTGGAAGAAAGACTACGTCCTTCGTAGGGAAACCGGGATTATATTCATTACTGCAGAATATACTGCTTAACCAATTAAATTATAGTAAACACACTTGGAACACCCTTGTTAACATTTACCTCTAAGCACAACAAACACTAAATTTATGTAAATTCTCCTTACTAAGACCAGGATTTCCTACATAAGCACTTTTTGAAAATTTGTTTTTTTATCTTCAAAAATCCAATTACCATATCCGTTTTTCATATTCTATCAAAAACGTTTTACTAAAGTGCAAAAACCAAAATCTTACACTAATTTTCATTGATTTTGGTGAAACAACCATCAGTTTGTAGCACTTTTTTTTTACATGAGGAAATTTGTGTTTTAACAAGCACGATAGCATAAATTTGAACCAGGAACCTTATATTTTCGCGTCTGCGTCTGTGGGGAGAATTTAGAGCCTAAAAAGTGGTCAAAACGGACCGGAACTAGATTTTGCATGTGACGCACAAAAATTGGCGTCTCGTGTAACCTCAACATTCATTACTGGTCTTTGTTTTAGAGACTGACTTTCATTCTAGTTTCAGTTGTTCAAGAACTTCCGCTTATTTTCATTTGTCCCTCACGTAATGTTTCAGACGATTTTCAGAACTAAAAGAACAGCTTTATAAACGATCATAATGAATTTTTACTTATAAAGATTGAAAAGTTATTCCTCATCTGTAAAGTTTACTACAAATTAATGGCATGCACAATTTTTTTTTTTAACCAGTAAGTTTTGCCGAGGCTCATAGTTCTTAATTTTTTGGCTGCTTCAGTCTCAATTTGTTCTTATTTCTGGGGGCTGTTCAGTTGAAATGATGAGAAATCAAAATAAAAGGACAATGCTGATCGTCTGTGTATTTTGTGTTTTTGCATTGCGAACATAAATTACAAGATCAGAAAAAATTTCAACTAGAAACAATTTCGCTTTTTTCAGTCTCAGTCTTAAAATTGTTCTTAATTTTCGGCCAATCTGATCCACGTTGATCTTATAAAAAAAAAAGCGTGCATTTAAAACTAGAAATAATAAAACAAGGCTTAAAAGTTGAAAAAGAAGTCAAAGACGAAAGAGGAACTAAAAGGGTCGTTGATTCTAGAAGGCGGTAGGAGTTACAAGCTTCCCTTAATTTGAATAATGCCTTAATATACAGTTAATTAAGATTAAACAAATTTTGTTTTCTATTCGTTTCTATGAATATTGAAGTCATATCTGGGATGATGCTGTATCCCTGTATCAGGCGCGAAGCCAAGGGTATGCAAGGGAAGCACGTACAAACCCCTCCCCCCCCCCTCCAGTCCCGCTCAGAAATTAGTCAAAAAGGAAAAGAGATAAGAAAAGAAAAACGAATAATGTATCAGAACTAGTAGTTTTAATTACAAGCAGAAGTTTTTTTTTATATCTTTTAAGTTGTGGTTGTGTTTTAGAAATCAATGGTACCTGTAACTATTTTGTCTATTTTTACTAGAACAGAGTACACCAAATGTATATAATATTTTAAGGACTGATGTAAAAAGATCCGTACAAATTTTAGGTGCACAACATAAGCTTTCAAGTTCATTTCAGTGTACTTCAAATACCAAATGTTCATGAACGTGCAATAACAAGATCAAAAAATGTTTTGTCATCAAAGGCTAAGTGTTTTTCTATGCTATACTAATGCGGATCTACATATACTTCCGGGTCTCTATTGATAAAAACCAATTAGCGGTTTATTTATGCTGAAATGTCAATATTAGTAATATCAGTGCTGAAGTTTGATATTTTCATCTGTTTCATTCGGAAATATATAATAAAAAATCAATCATGGTTAGGCACGGTTCAAACCCTTCAAACAATATCATTTTATGTTTCTTTGAAACGTAACTAACTATTTCATTACTTCCTTTAGACTTAACTAACATCATTATATAACAATGACAGTGAACATGGAGTATAGTGAGGAGACTGCTAGAAAGCATCAATGCTTATATAGAGTAGACCCCTTTACAACTATTTCTATATTTTGATTTAATTTTACAGTGGCTGATTATTCAAAGATACTTACATTTGTTTGAACATATTCCATATACGAATACTTTGTTTTGATGCTAGTACAGTGCACTTTCGCACCCCCCCCCCTAAATAATATTTTTAAAAAAATCAAAATAATTTCTAAAATTGATACTTGAAAGAGTAGCTGGTTGCTGCTCGAGGAGAATTCGAATCGTTCTCTTAAGTAAGCAACATTTTACAATTTACAGCAAACAGCCGACGAACTCTGTTTTTACGTAAACCGGATGTTTGTCAGATAAAGGTTTCTAACAAAAACAAATGTTAAACCAACGTTTAGCTAACGTTTTAGCTTATAATTCACAATTTTTTTTTGCGTCTTTTTGGAGCATTTCTGGCAACATCCTGTTATATCTGAATATTAATCGTTTCAGTGAACCGTAATATATTACATTTGTGCTACGTGCTTGCCTGATATTCAAGGATGATTTATTTTTCAAAAATAATTAAACATTAAAATACACAGTACAATGATATTTGAATGCAATAGCAAGCTTTCGACTCCTTCGCGGAGCCTTGTTCACGCTAAGTGAGAATTCTTGAGATGTTAGCGATCACGGGCTTTACAAACACGTGACCGCAGCAAATTGTCCCAGATGTGGGGAAGCAAGTATCTGCCTGTGTCCTTATTCCAATCAGGCCTGTAGACACGGATGTAAATTGCTTCTTTGATTCCTCGTTCCAACCATCGATCTTAGCTTCGTGGTCCAAAACTTCGACTTGGACTTGGTGTCCTGGACAGTCCATGTGAATATGTTGTGAAACTTCCGAAGAAGCGCTGCTAGGTCGTAGGTGTTCAGCGAACCTGGTTTTCAATGTTTGTTCCGTTTCTCCGATATATGAACTGTCGCAGTCTTCCCCTGACAGCCCCTGACATGAGACGCGGTAGATGATCCCACAAGTGTCCCCCAGTTTCTGGGATTTTTTGGAAAGGACAGTAGTTGCCTGAGGGTGTTATAAAGCTTGAAAAATGTATCCACCCCATGGTGCTTCAGAGTTCGACATAGCTCCTCCGACAGACCGTTTACATATGGAATGACGACAGTTGTTCGTCTGACTGGTTGATCTTGTTGGATTTCACTGGATGGCTTGGTGTTGTCTGCGTTCTTCAATACCCAGTCTGGGTATCCACACTCCTTGAGAGCTGACTTCAGGTGGTCTAATTCTGCCTTGATGTCTTCAGGGTGGCTTGGTACTGTGTTAGCTCTGTGGAACAGGGTACGGACTACACTCATCTTATGCTCGAGTGGGTGACTGGATTCCCAGTTGAGGTATTGGTCCGTATGAGTGGGTTCCCTGTACACCTTGACTCTTAGAGAACCATCTTCGTGTCGTACAGTGCAGGTGTCAAGAAAGGCTAATTCTCCCTCTGATCCCGTTTTAGTCGCGAGCTGTATGTTTGGATCGATGCTGTTAAGGTGTTGCGTGAATTCGTCCGCACTACTTGAGGATATCTTACAGTTAGTGTCGTCCACGTATGTGAGACACCATCCAGGTGGGATGGGGGCGGTAGAAATAGCCAGGACACAGGCAGATACTTGCTCCCCCACATCTGGGACAATTACCATGAACAATTACCATAGTTTATAATCTCTATTCCTGACCCTAGCTTGCCTATTTAAAATACTATTGTCTATAGGCCACCTGTCTCGATTAGCCTTTATATGATTATATACAGGTGGCCTGCACTCAATTATTTGTAAACCTTATCTTCGTGTAATTATTGTTATGGTAATTATTGAATGTTAATTAACTTTCGACGCGTTTTATCTAACATAGACACGGCATCCATGGAAACCAGGCTTTAATTTATAAAGCATATGTCTACACGTATATTGGGTTTAGGGGTTGCGACAATTTACAATTATTTATTATACCATACATTAATATATTCATCTTTTTTACATAATTGTATTTTTGCTTGACGTATTAACATCGTGTATAAATAAATAAAGATTGATTGATTTTCCTTTGAGGGATGGGGGGGGGGGGGGGAGTAAAAAGGAAATTGCGAAAAAGCATCAGTGCTTTCTTTTCCTCCCAGACTCCTTTTTCTTTACGCGAAAAACGTTGACACTCACATTGTTCTCAGAACTCCATTGCTGAAATACGCACGGCGTATCAGAAACGCAGAGAAGGCGCCGGTAAGCACATGGTCAGCTTACTACATTTTATCGTGCAGCTCCTACATTCAGTAATTAAGTCTATTGTTTTTTGCCGTTTTTGTTGCCGCTCTTGCAGCGTAAACTTCCAATTAAATTTGCACCCTTTCCCCCAACCTCGTTTTGGTTAACATATTCTTTAGATTTAAATTTTTGAACGAGAATGAGCGCGCAGATTTGAATGCAGCCAAAGAATACGTTAAACCGTGAGAAAAGGTTTATTGAAAAGGCTCCGTTTACGAATATTTATACTCTGTTTGCAACACTTTCCTTATGTGAAAACAACTCTCAGACAAAAGAGTATTCAAGGGAACACTCATTTTCATTTTTAACTCGTGGATATACCGAAGGCAAGAAACGAGTTATGGTGGGCACACGTGTCACTCGATCACTCCTTCGTTAGCACTTACGTATGTTATCCATCAGTTCTGCTCAAGGTTATATACGAAGCACGAATACGCATGTGGGATTTTTATTTTTTCTTCGTAATTATTCATTTTTATTTGTTGCTCTGCTTGTTTTTCTTTGAAAATAAATAGGTACTTGTCATGGCAGAAAAGCTTCAAGATCAAAGATATCATGATTAATATTATTATTATCATCATTTATCAGTAAAAAGTATAGCACAAAAAATCGAAAGGATATGCGCAGATATGTCGCTAGATCAAAATTGAATATTGAATATTTTACATACAAATAGCTCTGAAACTAGTTAAAAATCGCGAATAAAACTGAAAATTACCTGAATAGCATACGTACGTAAATATGAGGCGAAGAGCATTAAATCATCTTTTTTTTTTTGCCTTCTTTATTTTTATTCTCAGCATAAAAACTAAAAAACATTGGGATAATTTGAAGTTTTGAGACATTTTGGTTGATCAAAATAAAACATAAAGTTTCAGTCGTCTCGAGTTCGGTTCCTGATTCGGTTACCGATTCGATTTCTTTCCTTTCCCTAGTTTTATTTGACTCCCACTTTAGCTTACGCTAATACTTGCTGATAGCTTTCCCCGCCAAAAGGGCGATGAATTTAATTTCTTATCTTTATTAACTCGGGAATATGCCGAATGCATACGCGGCATATAGAAGCCATTCGTGTCACTGATCACTAATATTTATAACATAAAAACTCAATTTTAATATTTATTATGATGTCAATGTACTATTTCCGACTGTAATCTACCTTTGATTCAGTCTTTCCATCCCTGATAAAATCTATTTACGTCTCCGCAAAAGTTACTTGTTTACATTAACGCAAGTATTTACAGGAAAGTGTTTTATGGGAGGGCTCTGGCTAACTTGTAAGCGTTTCACGCAAAACTCTATACGCAATAACTAATGCGCAGTGACGTAATCAACTGCTTAAACATAAATTTTTATTGAATCGATACCCGTACACGTGCACTTTAAAACAGGAACCTGAAATTTGAAGTATTTTTATATCCACGAGTTTACCTTGGCACTGCTTTGATTAAATCATTCTAATCATTCGATTTTGCCACTTCGTGACGATTATTTTCTAAAGTTTACTGTTTATAAGTGTCTACTATAGGTACTGTATCATTTTCGCTTTCACTGAAAACTGTATACTGTTGACCTGGTTCCAAAGATAACGACGTGGGGGACTGGAGTTGGTTATCAGCGTGGGCTTGAGTTTCGAACAAAGTAGGAGAAGTTCTTTGTCTCTTCCTGTAGCGGGTAATACTGAACCAGACAACTGTAACTATTCCAGCAACAATGACACCAACAATGCAACCTATTGTAACAATGCCACTTGGTTTTTCAAAAAATCTTTCTTCCACAGCTGGTTTTGCTGTAAACACAGCTGGTTTTGCTGTAAACACGGCTGGTTTTGCTGTAAAAGATAAAAATACATTAAATAACGTTAAACACTAGAAAGCATCTAGAAACTACTTTCCCCGCTGAGATTTTACTCGTCCAAAATATATAACGGAACTTAAACTAAGGTGATGGTAAAAAACGTTTCTGACACCAGTATAGTTTACATTCCATCTTGATAGTTGTTTAATCGACTTTGCGTTCCAAACAGTAACAGAGTTTTGAACAACTAAAGTAATATGGTAGTAGTGTTGGTGTGGTGAGGGTTTTTATGGATTAGTGTGATATATTGTGTTGCCTTATAGTGAGTTATGGTAAATCTGTGTTAACCAATAGCGCGTGTAATGTCATTTTGGTTGATGCGTATCGCTATGTGGTATTATATGGTGTTGTGTGTTGTGGCATCATTAGAGTTATATCGTGTAATGTAGACTGGTATGGTGTAATTTATTGTAAAACTAAGCTAAGTTTAATCCTTTAACAAGCCTAGGGGCCAATGGCAATTGGTACTTATCTCCGATTTCTGTAGTGTTAAGCTGATGAGAGTCTTTGAGTCCCCCTGGACGGGACAAAAATTCATCAAATGTCAGCTCCCAGCCGAAACTGGTTTTCATTTACCGACCTCGTAAGGATTGAAAGCTGAATAAGCTCTATAGTGGAAAAGGAGGTCACACAAAATAATGTTCAAATTTAGGCAGAGCCAGGGATTGACCTTGGGACCTTGTGGTTGGAAGGCATAGATCTTACCAATTACGCCAATCACGCCGCCATATAACGTATTATATCTTGTGCTGTAAGTGGATGTAATGTAGAGCTATGGTGTCATGTATTGTGTTAAGCCGTAAGAAAATGTTGTGTTTAGAGCTTAAAGTTAGGTTTTCAATAGCTTAAGAGGTTTTGGAACAATGTAATGAAATGTCACGTGTTGCAACGAATGCTGGCTATGTTAGTATTTAGATGAAAACGCAAACGAAGAGCGCTTCAGGAACTCACCTACAGCTTCGTATCGAGCTCGGAATCCAGTTTGGTCTAGGTTGAAGTTACCGCTATTGAATGTCACTTCTAAAGTGTTTCCTAAAGAATAGTATGCTGGTAGTATTTCTTCTCCACAGAATAAGTTTGTTCCACCCTTCGTATTCTTTGCTTTTATGTATCCAGAGCTGCTGCCTTCGATGCAAAATGGATCTCCAACATTAAACGACTCGAAAGAAAGTTTGACTTGTTTATCCCTGGGAACAGAAATTGTCCAAATACACGTGATTGGATAAGGATAAACCAATGGGTAATTTGGGCTTTCAAAACGTCCAGAGGAACCGTTTAGATGAAGGTTTTTGTTGACAGAGTCGGGGTTGGAAGCAAGGCAGCGACTGTTTATGTTCATGTTGAGAGGATCTGAAATAAAGACAAAAAGTGTGATTAAAACAGCAACAAGAACAAATAGTTTTCTATAAAAGTTGTCTATGCACAGCATAGTAAGTTTATATTCATTTGGTCAGTTTTCATATCTGATATCGGCTTGTTTTTAAAAGCTTGTCTCATGGTTTTATATCAGTGAGAGATGCGAATTTTAAAGCCTTCCTCCTTGAAATTTTTTTGAGTTTGTAATCAAGCGCATCTGAGATGTATGGGATATTTAATTACAGCCATTCGTGGTGACACTATTAACTTAAGATTGCATGTATATTCTATACTTGTCGATTTTATGCATTGCTTAATTTAGCCGAGTAGGTTTGGGTATGAGTGTACCAGCCATTTTTGAAGTGGATTTGTGGACAGGCTGGAGCAATGGATGTTTTTGTAAGCACGGAGTACAATGATCAGCGGCAACAGTCCTATGGTCACACGTGTAGCGCTTGCATACCGACAGCGTTCTTTTGTCTTGTGATGAAATTTGAGGAGAGCTCGCAACACAAAATAAGATAAAGTCAAAGAAAGGAAATAACCGCCCCTTTCGTAGAATTTTTTTTGTGATATATTTTTATACAACTTACTTGACTGACTTTTTGATAGCTTTTAAAGCTATTCAAAATAAAAAATTCTTACGTGTATCATAGTTTTTGAAACTGAAGCGGATATATTTACAATAACAAAGCTTTTGTTTTATCGACAAAAACTGCAACTTAAGAGTCAAGGTCGACTATATTGACTTGCAAATGTAAGCACTTTGTTTTTGTTTTAATTGAATTGTCTGATTCGACACTCTGTAGGTGCAAATCGGTTCCCACAATAATGGAATTTTATCACCTAAGTAGGCAGCATTCACAGCTGAAAAAAATTAACATGCAAGTACAGTTTTGTCTTATCACTATTCATTTTTTTGATTCCTAATCGAACTTTTTGTTTTTTTTAGATTTAGCCCCTCATTGAAAAACCAATAAAACTAAAATTTCAAGCAATATATTTGATTTAAAGTTACTTATAATAACGTCAATATTCATATTTATGTCTTTTCCATTCAAAGAAAAAGTTGTTAACTTTTTTGTCTAGTAATCAAAGAAAGGAAAAAAAGCTTTTTAGTGTGAACTTAGTTAATTGCTTCATGTGCAAACACGTATAAGGTACATGTTTAATCTTTGTTCCTTGAATATTTGTTATTAGCTAATTACCTTTCAAGCAAGTGGTGAAATTTGAGGGAGAGCTTGTTTTTTTTTCGTGAGGCGTACCGAGAGCGTGCTTTTGTCTGTGGTGCATGAAATCTGAGGAAGAGCTTGTTCTCAAAACGTTGACAACTGCTCGCAGCACTCTCCTTTTAATAAAAACCGCTAGTTTTTATTTTTTTTTATTTTAAAGACTTTTCATGGACTAGTTTGCTTTTCAAAGACTGTTATATTTCCATAAAACTTTCATGTCCATGAGAACAATGTAAGGGCTTATGTAAGTAATAAAACATATCCAATTACCTTTTTCTACTTCCTGAAATCGAGCACGAAACCGACTTTTATAGCTTCTGTCTCCAACAGAATGAAACGTAACCAACATGTGCTTTCCGAATGAATATATTGGCGCTGCCTTATGGTCATTGCAATAATAACCAAGGTTCGGACTGGTCATTTCCATCCCATCTTTCACGGACAAATAATCAGAATCAGGGCCTGGGTTGCAGTTTCTTGGGCTACGATAGAATGTGGAATAGAAATCAAAAGACTCGAATGAAAGTTTTATCCGTTTTCCCTCTGACACCGTGATATTCCAGTTACAGGTCATACTCGGTGGATAGAAAGAAGGATAGTTTGGAGATTGAATCCGTCCCGAGGGTATGCGCAGCTGAATGTTTTTGTTTTTGAATGGCTTTGATTGTATACAAAGGCCAACAACACGCATCCCAACTGGATCTAGGGGGAAAAAATCATATGAATGGTAAAGTTAATGTTGTCCTAGTTTTTAGTTTGATTTATGTTATCAGAATAACAGAAAAATTGTATATATAGCCCTGTAATAACAGTAGTGAAACTGGTACAAACATCTTCATGCAGCAGCAGCAGTAGTAGCAGTAGTCAATTATAGTAGTAGTAGTAGTAGCAGCAGCAGCAGCAGCAGCAGCAGCAGCAGCAGCAGCAGCAGCAGCAGCAGCAGTAGTAG
>JAOEHV020200207.1:0-13252 GCA_025447995.2 Isaurus tuberculatus | reverse complement strand
CCTGGCAGGCCAGGTAACAAAGGAAACAAAGGTGAGCAGGGTCAAGCTGGTGAAAGAGGACCGACTGGTGACCGGGGGAAACCTGGTAAAAAAGGGTCTGACGGTCAAGCAGGGCCGTTAGGTGTGCAGGGTCAAAAAGGCGATCGTGGAGAGCAGGGAACTCCTGGAACAAGGGGTGTGAGAGGAATTGACGGTCCTCAGGGACGGAAAGGAGTCAAGGGTTTCAAAGGGGAAGTTGGCGTAACTGGTAATCCTGGCTTGAAAGGAGATCCTGGCTCTACAGGAACAAAGGGAGATAAAGGTAGAGAAATTAATGTTAGATAATTGTTAGGTAAGTGGTAAACTAAACTGAGAAAGTATTTAGTTATTTAAAATGAAAATTAGGAAGTAACATACAAAGAAGGCGATTCTCAATATTGAGTTACTATTACAGCGTGAGGTTCGTATTGGCAATATTTGAGTACACATACTTGATCAACTCCTTTTTCTGTAAACGCCACAAAATCAAGCTATATTGAAATATTTATGACAGCTTTAATTGATTTTATTGGGAAAAAGACATTTCTAAATGTGAGAATGGTCAGAAATTTCTTTAAATGATAACAAATTTAAGGACATTACAAAAGCACCTCTGCTTTCCAAGATAACCTTTTTTATTTAGCTTTGTGTTGCTTACACGCTTTTAGAGAAAACGCTTGCACGAAGAAAGCTCTGTTTTCCTTAAAAAATGGAAAGGTTTCAAGTTCTCTTCCACCGGAGCTGTGTCATATCGAATCCTTTTAAGTTTGACAATCCAGAAAATAAAAACTTATTGCAGATAATTTTCTTCAATAAGGGTTATTACCTATACTGAGACAAACGTAATATACGTGAAGATACGTGAAGGTCTTTTGTTGTTTAGGTAGTCAGGGTACACCAGGGGAGAAAGGTTCCCAAGGGGACCCTGGTGAACGTGGTCCAAGTGGTCCGACAGGCCCAACAGGTCCTAAAGGTTTTCAAGGAAGGAGAGGATTGAAAGGAATCAGTGGAAACCCTGGCCTTAACGGTACCAAAGGGGAGCAAGGAACGCCTGGTGAAAGAGGAATAAAGGGAGACACAGGATCCGAAGGTCAACAAGGAGATCCTGGAAGAGATGGTGATCAAGGAGTTAAAGGCGACAGAGGAGGGAAAGGAGATAATGGTGTAGCTGGGGAGCAGGGGCCTAAAGGAGAAGCTGGGAAAGAGGGGAGAAAAGGTTTGTTTATAGTCTGCAGAAACAGAACAGTTAATCAATTACACTCTTTGAATGAATATGAATGAATATTGCTTTTCAGAACCAGGGTGTGTATTAACAATAAAAACAAAACAACAAAAATAATTTATTTGTATTTATATATTATATGGTGATGGAGATAGAGATGATGGTGATAATAATAATTGTGATGATGATGATGGTGATGATGATGGTCATGGTAATGGTGATGGTGATGGTGATGGTGATGGTGATGATTGTGATAATAATTGTGATGATGGTGGTGGTGACGGTGACAGTGATGGTGATGGTGATGGTGATGGTGATGATTGTGATAATAATTGTGATGATGGTGATGGTGACGGTGATAGTGATAGTGATAGTGATGATGGTGGTGGTGACGGTGACAGTGATGGTGATGGTGATGGTGATGATGCTGATAATAATGATTGTGATATGATGGTGATGATCTTGTTTTAGTTAATATTTAAAAAAAGAATCGGGCGACGGCTTTTTATTTAGTTGTTTGCAGTTGAATTTTTTGTTCTCGACATTCTAAATAATTAAAGCAGTAGCCGCATAGATCGTCTAGCACTAGATCCATAACAACGTCTTTTAAGATCTTTAACTCCTTAATAACTAGTCTGCATAAATTCCAATGGGGCAATGTCTTCATTGTCTTCATTGCGTTGGTGTATTTTTTTCACATTTCTTTTTTCTTGCTTTGTTTTTCTCTTTTCTGCTGTAGTTTATCTGTTGTGTTGGGCTTGTTTTTGTGAGTTTTTTGTGTTGTACTGATAAACACACCAAACATTAATTCATTGTTTGTCCAAAGCAATTTAACTCGATTAGTCCTCTGACAATTTTTAAGTGGCGTGCGCTTATTATACCTTGAAGATATTATATTTTATACGTTTAAAACTCTAAGACTCTTAAAAAGCTAAGAAAAAACTTTTGTTGTTTTTATTTGCTGTTCATTGCCTATTTTTTGAAAAGTATTTAGTTGAAAGGTTTTGGAGACAGACATTTGAATTTAAAGTGAAGTGAACACGTGCTGACGTTTGCCTTTAAGGTGATACAGGGCAGAAGGGAGAACAAGGCTTACTGGGACCAAAAGGTGACGTTGGACTAGGCGCTAAAGGGCAAAAAGGAAACCAGGGACCACCGGGTAACGATGGTCAAACAGGATCTCCAGGACCAACTGGTGACCAGGGCCCTGCAGGTTTGGACGGAGGCCCTGGTACAAAAGGTGAAAGCGGCCCGCCTGGTTCAAAAGGTACGTTTTTCTAAACTGAGAAATATTTTTATTTGCAATTATCCACAGGTTTAAGTAAGCTGAGCGGTTTGATTCTCTTAGGCAAGTTTTTTGTCTTAGGCGAGCTTTTTGCCGCCTTTCACTTAACAAGAATCTGTCATGTGATCAAAAACAGGCAACACTCCCCTGAAGAAGGCCATTGGTAATAGCTGAAACGTCGAGAAATTCATTTCAAATTTAGTTTCCAGTTCTAGATTTAGTTTTGTTGTTATTTTGTATATTTAGGCAAGTTATTGGTAAAGAAAGTAACACAACAGGTCGAGCGCTTGACTTCAGATCACCTGTAATGAAAATTCTACCACAATAGATTTTTTAACATAACAAACTCTTTTTAAATCTATAGATTCTGTAGTATTTTTTATCTATAGGAGGTCTATAGTAAAGAATCATGAATTCTGTTTTAGGCCCTCCTCAGATTCATTAGATTTATTGATTTATTTCTATTTAAATGTAATGAATTTGAAATTTGATTAAATAAATAAATAAATAAATAAATAATTAATTAATTAATTAAATAAATAAATAAATAAATAGATAAATAAATAAATAAATGAAGCGTTGTTCTTGTGGGGTGTGGCTTAAATTGTAAATGCAAGTCAAGTAGTACATACGTACTAGTGTCAAACTTGAAGCCAGTAGTGTGGGCACTAGGCCACGTAGGTAGCGGGCCTTACCCCTTAATCTACCGTGAATAAAACGTGAGCCTAATGTTAGCAGCGATTTACAGCTGTTTTGGCCTTTTTGGGCCTTGTCAACATGACAAAGCTAACAATCAGGTTCAGATTCCCACACAGGATATCAAGTAAATGAAGATAATTTGTTTTCATAATTTTGCTTTTTTTAAGCTTAATTCTACCGAATGTTTTTGTTGGTTTCAAGACTTGAAAAACCTACATCAACCAAAAATATCCTAAAAGAGTTTATTTTATGTTTCGTAGGTGAGAAAGGAATTAAAGGAGAACAAGGTACTGTGGGTCCCATTGGGGTCGGTCTCAAGGGCAGTCGCGGAGAACCCGGTCAGAAAGGATCTCTGGGTCCAGCAGGAAAAGGTGATAAAGGCGATACTGGGCAGCAAGGTCCACAAGGGGAGATCGGTCCTCGTGGTGCAACTGGTCCAAAAGGCAGCAAAGGGAACAAAGGCAGCGTGGGAAGCCAAGGTCCAAAGGGTGATGTAGGGCCACTAGGACCAGTAGGAGACATTGGTAAAACTGGCCAACCAGGACCTCGGGGATTCGGAATGCAAGGTCAGAAAGGCGAAGTTGGTATTGTAGGGCCACGTGGTCCACAAGGTGTACAGGGAAACAAAGGAGACCAAGGCCAAACAGGTTCAAAGGGAAACAAAGGTAAGAATAAATAACCTACAATCTCTTTCAGGCAATAAACTAATAATAAGACAAAGAAGACGACAAAACAAATTAACGTGTAATGCAAATCTTATTGGTATGCTTCGTTTCATGTACGATTAAGGTAAAGGATAAAGATCTCACTTTTTAATGATTAAAATAGCTCACCATGTTGCGTGATGTTAGTTCTAAACTGAAATCATATTGTAGTCCTGCCGCATACGAGCCCTAAGTTTAATAAGGTATCGGCGACCTTTTATTAAATGTAGGACATGCTGTTTTTACGTCCAAGTATAAAGTTGTTTGTTGGTAATGTCGAATCGGCCCAGTAAAAACCCCGATCATTAACTGAACATCGATCATAGTTATGATAAAGTAAGAACTTCAACTTGTATGAGACCTGTAATGGTGAAATGTGTGTGAACGTGGATTGTGAGGGTGAATGAAGAGAGTTTTGACTTTATCCTTCAAGCAGACGTAGCAGTGTGGTTGGCGGAGTTGGTAAGATCCCTGCCTTCCAACCACAAGGTCCCAGGCTCAATCTCCAGTTTTGTGAAATTTGAGCAATTGTATGACCTTCTTTTCCGCCAAAGCTTAATTCGCTTTCCATCCTTACGAGGTCGGTAAATGAGTACCAGCTTCGGCTGGGAGCTAACCTGCAATGGATCAGTGTCCCGTCCAGGGGGAGTCAAGGACTCTCATCCGCTTAACACTTCGGAAACCGGAGATAAGCGCCGGCTCCAATGGGCCACTAGGCTCGGAAAAGGATTTAGCCTTTTCAAGCCGCCGCATGGTCAGCCCACTCTGTTGAGCGGGAGGCTTGGATTCGATTTCCGGTCTTAAAATGATTAAGAAGAAAGTGCTGCCTTTGCTGTAACATTTGCAAATATTAAACTTTCGCGTTCTCTCGGATAAAGGTGTAGTAGCGATCCTTTTGTTGAGGTCTGTCTGTTTCACTATGTAAGACCCTCAATTGTTGAACCCTGTATCATTTGTAAAGTGCTTAGTATTACAATGTTTAAGCGTTATATAGCAATATGTTGTTATCATTAAACATTAATGAACCGTAAAATGAAAAATAAATAAATAAATAAATAAATAAATAAATAAACAAATAAACAAATAAATAAATAAATAAATAAATAGATAAATAAAGAAATTAAAAAAATAATAAAATGATAAAGAAATAAAGTAATTGCGCTACAAACAAAACGCTGTGTATTACAACCGGAATTACTTACCGTCCTGGGCGAGTTCGTTCCGGCCCCAAAGGGCTATTAAATAGGTATGGCTGATCTTTTGTTTTCTTTTCATATAGTACAAGCTTTTAGCAACAGTTTTTATAAATTATCTACTGTAAAAGAGTAATATTTTTAGCAAATTTATGCTAATAGAGCTTACGAGTGACTGAATCAACTCTAACTTGAAATGTATTGTCATCGCCGTAAGTATAAAGTAGGAAGATGACATTTCGAGCGTTAGCCATTCGTTAGAGCAGATAGATCTTAGTTTGGCTAATAATACATAAATTTTGAATTATTTAACCCTTTTGTCAACTACCCCTCCCCCCTCCCCCCCAACTTCTGCTTTTTATAAATATGTTCCACCTCCGTTTATTTAGCACTCGAGAATTCTGGCTTTTATTTAGAATGTTCTATCGTCAGTATACCTACATGTTATTAAATCTTACTTTTATTGTCATCTTCCTACTACGTATTTGTAAATAGTGTATCTGCTTTTCAAAAATTGAATAAAGCAACTGATGAGTATGAAATAAATTGAATTGAAGGTTCAATTGGTGAAGTTGGTGATCCGGGACCTAAAGGAAACACGGGAGAAAAAGGAGATACAGGGAAGAAAGGAGAACCCGGCATGAAAGGTACTTTGCTAATTTTTCTTTCCAAAGCTCGTTTGAACTTTAATAGTACTCTTTTGACGCATACGTCAGGAAATGATTAAAGAGTCTTTGTTTCCCTTTTTATTAAAAAGAAACCTAAGCAAAAAGAGTCCCATGCCCTCTCCACTGTAGTTACTCCACGATTCTAGAACAAGTAGAATTCGTGCTTTCTACAAGCCATTTTATTTAACAATTAGACAAATGGATAAGGCGTTAATAGCTCATGGGATTCAAAGCCGAATAAACTATCTACTCAGAGTCAATGAGACCGATAAAATTAACACATATTTTTTTGTTAGGACAGCAATAGTTTCAACCGGTGAGTAACGAAGCCATTAATGACATGAAATGTTATTTTCATTATTGAAATATAGTATTGTATATTAGATAGATATTATATGTTATTTTTATTATTATTACTAGTAGTAGTAGTAGTATTAATAATCTTATTTTTATCTTTATAGGAGAACACGGTGACATTGGCATGCCGGGCAAGAAAGGAAGCCGCGGTTTGCAGGGAGATGTGGGCAAACCCGGAGAGTCTGGAGAGCCTGGAAGCCGTGGGCTTAAGGGGATGAAAGGTACATTTCGTATTTATTTGAACAAACGTACCCCCTCTCATATAAATTCTTAAAATGATATAAGCTCCCCTTCCTCCTTCACTGATAAGCGTCTGTGACATCGAAACTGAAATCAGTTATGATATCTGAGTGAATACCCGAACAACTTTTGCTTAACGTTTTTGAGAAATTTTTTGTTAGCCTGTATCGTCATCTCAATAAAATTGAGATTTATCAAGAGTGAGACATTTATACTAGAATTAAGGCCTTTGGAGTTCAATTTTGTCTTCAGAACTTGCGTTGAAATGTTTTGTCATTAGACTGTATTTTATGTTGCATGTTTGTTTCAGTCGTATTTGAAGATAATAGATTTGCTTACCACTCCAGTGCCTGCGGCTAAAATGGTGAGAAGTTAATAAGCACCCTCTATCGAACAATCATTCTTCCAAATAAGCTCACGCCATAAACATCCAAAACTTGGGTGTTTATTTAAATAAATACGGTAGAAAAAGATACTGAAATATAAATAAAAAGTCGACAGAGCGTATATAACTTTCTTAAAAAAATAGTATACCATAAGCGCTCTAATAAACCGTCTAGGGACTTAATTATTTTCTAACCTTCCATACGGAGACTATAGTTAGAGAGGAGGTCTTATTATATAAAAGATAAACAAACTATAAATAAGACACGAAGCTTTTATAAAAACTAGGGTGGTGTGGATGGTGGAGCTGGTAAAATCTCCGCCTTCCAGCCGAAAAGCCCCGGGTTGGATGCCCGGCCAAGATTTCAAGATTTGGACGAGCTTTCTTTCCGGCCGCCAAAACTGACTCAGCTTTCCATCCTTACAATGTTGCTCAATGAATACCAGCTTCTGCTGGGAGCTAACCTGCGATGGATTAGTGTCTTTTCCAGGGGAAATCAAGATCTCCCATCCGTTTAACACTACGGAAACCGGAGATAAGCACCGGCCCCATGGGCCTCTGCACTCTGAAAAAGATTTAGCTAGCTAGCTAGCTTAGCGTTATGTCTGATGGATGAATTGGTTCCTGGATGGTTTAATGGATGCAGGACCTTCTGTCGAGGGATGGTATGGTTGATAGATAGGAGGAAGATTGGATCAATTTGTATTGATGTATGTGTGTCGGTCAATAGATAGATGAAACTGCAGTTTTCAGTGAATGGGTGGATTGATGACAAATCTTTTGGTCTCAACTCGCAGGATCCGTTGGACAAGCGGGTAATAAGGGAGATAAAGGCGTACAAGGGCCAAAAGGCGAGAAGGGTGAACGTGGGCTGTTCAAGACAACTATTGTATACGAAACTCCCACGTCTAGTCCCAAAGAAGGACAGGTAAAAGAAGAACTTCGTATTTGCATTGAAATCACCATGTTATTCGACAACACGCTCCCACAGCATTGCAGATTGAGCAACTCAACTGTCGCAGCGTCCATCGCGAGCCAACTCGGCGTTGATAAGAATGAAATCCAAAAAGTAAAGCTAAGCACCATCCAGGAGAGAGGAAATTCAAGACTCCAGTTGAAATTCCTCACAAACAAACGCACAAAATCAAAGATTGAAAAGCTGACAGGTTCTAACAGCATTGTTCTTCCACTGGATACGTGCAAAAGAAGAGTATAAAGAAAAGCAACAAAAACGAAAAACTAAGATGGACACAAAATATATACTAGAAGTGCTTGTAGTTATAAATCCTAGCCCTACCTTAACAGATGTGCATAAATACTGTAAAAACCTATCACAAATGTCAAATGCTTATTTCCCTCTCCTCTTTCTCCTCTTATTATTTGATTTTTTAAAAACCATTTACAAACAATACCAAACAAGTCTACAAAGCGTTGTAAAGACCAAACAAGATTGACTTTATTCAATAAAACTTTCGCACTTAGACTGATTGTCTAACTTAGAATGCCCAGTCAAGCTTGACCAACAAGTCATTTGCTTTATAGCAAAACTTTTCTTCTCTGGGATCACTTAAATTATATTAAAACAAGCTACTGACAACTGTCTGCATTTAAATCATCAAGTTTTGCTTTGGTTATTAAAAAGTCTTAGAGAGTTTTAGAATAGCTATACTTATAACATAGCCTTTTTTAATCGAAGTGTATGGAATCAGCCACATAACATCTCAACAAGAGCAATTAAGTATTTAAAAGTTTTTAAGTTTAAACATACAAAACCAACAACTTCATTCTTTCTCTAAGGGAGAAACAAAGGGCCCCCAAGTGTGAAGTGATTTCAAATAAAGAACCATATGTTACCATGCCATAATTTATGTTTAACTTACTTACTTACTTACTTACTTACTTACTTACTTACTTACTTACTTACTTACTTAATACTGTTAGTACCGGGGATACATAATGCCGACGTCAATGTTCTCCATTCGGATCTATCCTGTGCCATCTTCTCCATGGAACACTATATCCATTCTTTCTTTTTCTGTCGTTCAATGGTCTGCATTTAGGTTGCTAGGTTCCAGATGGGTTTGGCCAACAACCGGCATGATTCCAGCAGTCAGGTCGACTGTTCCATAGGATGTTTCTTCGACCGTCATAGCATGCCGGCGGGCGTCCGTGTTAAATCCGCTGTTGGTTTCATTGGCATTGGTTTCTGTAGCTATCTGGGTTTTCTGGAATAAGGAAGCTGCCCTCATGTCCAAGCCATTTTACAGACGGAGAACTGTTTGACCGCTTTTGTCTGGGCCCTTACCCAAGACCTCCCCAACACGGTTGAACCTATCAGGGGTACATACCCCAGTTGGTACAGTTCTTGATCACAGAACCACGCAAGCTACTACACCACGGCAAGGTACAGTCCGAGGTAGTAGAAATTTATGTTTAAAACTAGCATAAATTGGAAATTAGGAGAGTGCGTTTGATAGGTTGGGCGGAAGGAGAAGGGGGAAGGGGAGTTTAGGTCCTAAGAGGTGAGGGAGAATAGGTGGTGTTGGAGAACGGGAGGATCAATTTGTGACAGTTACGATACTGTTGTCCTATTCTGTTGACAAAAATGAGGCAATGGCTTGTGATCATAGTGATGTTTTTTTTTAATGGGAATTGTACATATAGTTACTGATAGTTGAGGGCGTTGTTTGAGGATTTCCTAGTTATGTTCACATCATTATCATCCAAGCTACACAACTGGGATTTAGATTGTTGTTTTGACTGGTCATTTGGTTTAAACTAATAAAAATTATTAAAAAAGTATCTTAAAACTAATTAAAAATTTATGTAAAAGCAGATTTAAATAAAAATGTTTTAACTTGTGATTTAAAAGTATTAAGTGATGAGGTATGCCTTATGCTGTGTGGAAGATTGTTCCAAAGCACTGGCGCTGCGACTGAGAAAGCTCTTGAACCGTGGGTTACGAGTTTATAATTGTGAACAGGGAGAGGTTTCTTTGAGCAAGAACGGAGGTTACAGTCTGATTTGTAGGACTGAAGGAAATCATTTAAGTACCGTAGGGATACGGTGTTAAGTGTCTTATAGGTTAGAATCAGGATTTTGAACATGATACGCTATTGTACAGGAAGCCAGTGAAGTTCTTTCAGAATAGGTGTTATGTGATCAAATTTGCAGGAACCAGCTAGTAGGCCAGGAGCTGAGTTTTATACATATTGGAGTTTTTGGATAGAAAGTTAGGCAGGTTAAAGTATAGGGAATTACAATAGTCCAATTTAGAGATAACGAAGGCGTGTATCAGAGCTTGATTACATTCAAAGGACTGATACCGTTTGATGCACGCAACGTTTCAAATGTGAAAGAGGCAGATCTACAAGTAGCAGCAATTTGTTTTTCCATAGTAAGACTGTTGTCAAATAAACTTCAAAGATTTTTCACGGTTTCTTATGGATGAATGTGTTCAGGTCCAATGACAATCTTATCAACAGATGGCTGAGGATAGTTAGTATAGAATTGTACGCCTTTGTGAAAATATATTGATTTGTATACTAGCAGCTGCCTGCTGAGATGCGCAACTGAAATAAATTCCTTTTTGATTACTTTCAAATCAAACCAATCGTATGTTGGAAAAAGAAAACGATACTGCAAAAGATGGATGACCTTTTACCGAAATCTGAGAGCGTTGTGTCCTTCTGCTCCGAGTGAACAGGAATGTTTTTCTGTTTCTCTTTCTCGGGCAAACACATCGAAAAAAGAGTCGATGAACTTTTATTAAAGTATCACCTCAGTACCTTTCAAAGCTGTTGGCCACTTTCAACTTAGATTTTGTGTAACTGATGTATAGACTTTGAAGTGTAAATTTCCATATGAAGGAAACTGAAGGATCAAGCAAGACCCAAATTGGCCAATGTTTCCAGATCAAGCTGCGTTGGTCAAATCTAATATTTCCAACTTTTGCTTTAGCAGCGTTTATCACTTTGGTGGTGCGTGTTGAGATAGCTCAAAAACGTAATGAGGCGCTCTTCAGCTCGCTAGAAAGCCAAATAAAGGATTTGCAGGTTAAAAAGTTGAATAAAGGTAAGGCAATAGACATTAAAAACACTTCCTGAGTTCAAAATACAAGTATTATGTAGTTTTATTTTCATAACAGTTAGATATTTGAGAACACTGAAGCTTTTTTTAAGTACCTTGGACATTCCCAGTTTGAAAACTTCATTAGTTCATGCAACTTGCTTGAAAGCAAAAAAAAAGAAAAAAAAAACGGTTCGCAGGCTGAAAAGCTGAGCGAAGATAACGGCAATAAACACACCTGAGTTCAAAATTCAAGTTTAGTTTATGTAATTTATTTTCATAACGTTTAAATAACAGAGCATTGAAGCTTTTTTAAATACTTTGGACATCCCTAGTGCTGTAAATCTCATTAGCTCAGAGGCTTTTGAGTTCGCTTAAAAGCAAAATAAACGTTTTTCAAGTTGAGAAGTTGAGTAAAGGTAACACAATAAATATTAAAAACACTTCTTGAGTTCAGATACAAGTATTTTATGTACTAATTTATTTATATAAAAGTTCAGAACTTAGAGAATTGAAGCGTTTTTCAAATACCTTTACAATTTCTAACGCTAAAACTCTCAGTTGCTAGATAATATTTTAACTCTTTTGTCTCAGTCAAAGCTATAACACGATTTACTGTATATTGACTGTGTCCTTTTTCGTCTGCAGTTGAAGGCTTTCTGTAACCTCATTCATGAAATAAAAAAGAAAAGAAAAGGTTATCTAAACGAGATATTAAACTAGAATACTTTGAATGCACTTACAGGAGTATTAGAAGTTTACTATATGCACCGACCATATTACTAAATTGACATTGTCTATAGAAAGGGATCGGATTTTAAGAACCTTTAACGCAGTCTGATTTGAATAATTTCCGAGAAACCAAAACTTCCCATACTTTTAACAGATGTGTTCAAATAAATGATCAAGAAATGGTTTGCCTTGTTTTTTAAACTTTAAAGGCTTGATTCTTCTAGCAGACATTGTATATTTCGAATCTCAGCAACCTCTGCGTGCTAAACCGCTAATCTGCAGCGTTTTTATATCTGTTCATAACAATTTTAGAAAGTGAGAAGGAACGTTAATTGCTTGAACGAGGTCACATGAGGTCTCTCTTCCTGTCTGCTTCCCAAGTAAAATGGTCAAACTCTAACGGAAATTGTTCCCCAAACCACATCCACTATTACTTCCTGGTAGTTTTTTTATTTCTTTATGGCACAACACAAGATAATTTAAGATATTGTAAGACGCTGGTTTCATGAGAGGCGAAATACGTTTTGTCCGTGCAACAAAGCGTCCTGAGGAAAAGTGTTTTTTTAACGTCATGGTTTTCGCCTTGCGTTAATGTAGAAAAAATGTAAAATCGATAGCTCATCCCTCCCAGGTAAAAACTTCCAAGTTCCATGCTCATTCGGTCTGTGGCGGTTTCGTTTTGTTGTTGTTGTTTTTTCATCCTGAGAGAACTGTGAAAATGAATAAAATCTGGCATTATAATTTTATTTACCAATATAGGGAGATTTTACGCGCTAGTATATCTAGCAATAACAGCCCCTACTTTAGGCATTTTGGCCACGTTTGCGGTTTGTGTATTTATAGATTGCTATAGATTGTTGACTGATATCCTCACCAAAAGGAGATATTAACGTCTACTGAAAACGAATAGCTTTTTTGTAATGAATGAATAAATGGTAAGTATATTTCCCTCAGCAATAGGTCCGTAGATAGAGAATCTAAAAATTAGTAAAGATCAGAAAGAAAACAATTGACGACGAAACGCGGCCTGAGTTTACATAACTCTCCGATGTATCGATTTAACCTGCTGATCAAATATAAAGTATTAAAACTCTGTTCCTGTCTTGTAAATGAGTATTTAAAAGACATCGTATTGTTTGATGCCATGACAACTTCCTAGAGGGAATTTAACTCCTGCTCTCTCAAATCCTTTGGCTTTAGATAAGTTAGGAAGCATTCTGCAGGTATAACGTCCTTGATTAATAACTTTTTGTATTCTGTCTGCACTAGAAATCAATTTCAATGTAATAGCCATAAATGTGAAATCAAGCTTTGTGTAAACCCCTGAGTTGCTTGTCATCAAGTATGTCAGGTGTTGAAATGAAGTCTTACAATAAATCGTAAGCTCATTATTTTTTCCAAAATGCGATTAAACCCTGACACCGAAATTCGGCGATAAATTTTTAAGACCGGAGGAGGCGGTGGCGGTGCTAATATATTTCATGATGCTGTATCAGTAAAATTAGATAGGTCAAAGTCCAATCAGAGTAATGTGTTCAAGCAAACAAAGCTATTTTCATTCAAATAAGCTCAACTTTTTTTGGGTGAATAGGATTTTCCACAGCTTTTATTTAAACATTTTAGATATACGAATATATTTTTTATTCTAGACATGTTTCGACATTGTCACAATGTCATCTTC
>JAOEHV020200096.1:7500-13257 GCA_025447995.2 Isaurus tuberculatus | reverse complement strand
CTTTTTCTTGCAGAAAAGTTATCATTATCTTGCCACCTGAAAAACTGTTGCAATGTTGCAATGACAGTGTTTTCTGTTCCGTTATCAGACCGCACCCTACGTGGCACACCACCAAGCTGCTCTACCGTTTCTAAATAATGGGATGCTACAACTTTGGAATTTTTGTTCGTCGAGTTAACCTCTAGCCATAGTATGCGCCTTGAATAACCGTCGATCGCACAGTGAACGTACAAACCAAATGGAGCAAGTTTGTCCCAACCATCAATATGCCATATAAAATTTGGTCCCGGGGTCGTGTACCGTTGTCTTTTGAGGCGGCGCCTTTTGCGCCGCTCAACACCTTCAGGGTCGATAATGCGAAGGTAGTTCATGAAGTTATCTCGCTTCACTTTCAAGTTATATTTTCTACGCAGTCGCTGTGTTATTTGTCGATATCCCAGAAAGATCCACAGCTGTCTTCAGTTCTTGGAGCATTGCATGTACGACAGTTTCAAAAGTGCTTTCCTCTCTGCGAGCTCTTCTAAAATTATATCCCCGAAGGATTCTCTTTACTTCGGATCGAGACCACTATTTCATGGTGCAAAGCAAGGAATCCGACTATTTCAGCGTTAGTGTAATCTTGCAAAAAGTAATTTTGTATTAACTCGTCCCAGCCCATGCCATTGTCATCCCTTATGGCTGCCGGCGTGTACAACGGCAACACACGATGATAGACGAATTCCCACCAACAACAGCAGAAACAAAAGTAGCCTGTGAGTGGCGACAAAAGTGTGAAAAATTTACATCGTAAAGGCGTTCTCGTTAACAACAGCGGCTTCTTTTTTATTAGTTTAGGGTTTTCAGTGCACCTCTTGGGACAGTATAGTATGGATAGTAATATACTTTTCCCAGACCGTTATGTGAACCTGATTCTAAAAAGGTGACACTAAATTTTTGTAGTCTACGTGGCAGGTTGCAGAAAATGCACGAAAGGGGGGGGGAGGACTCGTTACCTTTCCCTGAAAAACCCCACCTCCTTGAAATTCCGCTCTCGATCCCCATTCCCCCAATCCCCTTCCGTGGCAATTCTAGTATCCTATATGACCCCTCCAAAAACCCTTGACCTGGAGATTTCCTCGTGCGGATATAAAATGTCATTAGCCAATGCGTTATTCATGGGGAAGAGGCCAAAATAAAGGTACTTACTGGGTATCCAGTTTCGGGGTGTCAAGAAACCCATCACAAAAAATATCCAAACTTGCAAAATAATTGATATACAAACGTGCAACAATCGAATTATCAACTCATAGGCAGCGGGCCCGTGGAGGCTACAAAACAATATTCTAGCGTAGAATATCGGTTATAAGACCCTCGGGTTATAAGACCTATCCCCATTTACTACTTGAAAGCACTGTAACGTTGTGGTTGAATGACAGCAGTAAACATTAGTATAGTGCCACAGTACTGTTCTTCAGTGGAATATTCCAGCGTTTCAGTGGTATATTTTGTGAACATTGAAGGATGAAACGTGTTGAAACGCTTTTTCCTGTCCGTTCTTAAGCTCCCCCGGTTATAAGCCCACCTGATTACCTTTACGAAGTGGTATCAGCTCGGTATTTGAACTCGGTCAAAAATAATTGTCTATAAATAAATTTAGTACTTACCAAATCATCCTAGTGCAGAGCCTTTGAATGCAGGCAAGTGCACAGAAAAGCAGAGAAACGAGGGAGGAAAACAACACAAGTCAGGATGATGACACAAGATGCAGCTTTTATATGCTAAATTTTTATCTGCTAAATTTTTATCTGCAAAATTTTTATCTGCTAAATTTTTATCTGTTTAATTTTTATCTGCTAAATTTTTATCTGCAAAATTTATATCTGCAAAATTTTTATCTGCTAAATTTTTATCTGCTAAATTTTTATCTGGTCGTGTCCCTTCTCGGCTTTCGTAATTAAGACTCTTCAAGAACAACGGAAACAACTAACATCAAAGCAAACCCAAATGCAAGCTGAAATAGAGGCACTAACAAAAGAAAACGCTAATTTAAAGAAAGAATTATTCATCATCAAAGAAGTAACACAAAAACATGAAAATGCACTCGACGAACCTTCCTGCTGCGCAAGCGATACACAAGAAACAGATCACGAAACAGAAGCAATAGAAAACAATCAATCAATTCATTCAAATCCAACTTTCGGAAACACGATTAAATGATTCTGTTCTTTTATTAATTGATTCTAATGGAAAGTTTGAAGATCCAGAACTCCTTTGCGGTCCAGATATCCGCCTTGATCATAAGAAATCGTATACATTAAAACAAGCGTTAGAAAACATAAATGACACCAGCTACAACCCTAAAACAATAATCATACATTGTGGAACTAATGACCTCGAAAAAGAAAATACAGAAAAAATAATAAAAGAATCGCAAGCATTGCTGGAAGTAACCAAAGAGAAATTCAAAGAAACAAAAATTTTCTACTCAAGTTTATTGCCCCGTCAAGACCATTTGCATCGCAACATAATCCTTGTTAACAACGCCATGCAAGATTACTGCAAGAAAATTAATATTGATTTTTTAGACAACAGTCATATACATAAATTATTTCAATTCTATGACTCCAAACATCTTAACCGACGTGGGTTTAAATTTTTGGCTAAAAACTTGAAAAGCGCTGTCTATGGAACAACAACAAGAAAATCAATCCCCAAAAATATAACAAATCCCAATGCAAATGGTAAGTTTCATTATGCGCCCACAAGGTTCCAGCCGCGTTATGATCATTCAAATCGAAGTAACCGTGAGCAACCAACTTACGCCTTACGGCCGAGATATTTTTTAACTAGACCAAACCAACCAAACACAGGACAGCCATTAACTAACTTTGAACCAGGGTTCCAGCCGCGTTATGACCACTCAAGTCAAAATAACTGTGAACAACCAACTTACGCCTCAGTTACTGCTTCACCACCGAGGGATTATTCATCTAGACCAAATCAAACAATCACAGAACAGTCAACAATAAACTTTAAATCAGGTTTGCCTGAAACTGTGAAGGCTCTCATACAACATCTAGCACAAATATGTGTTTAGAATTAGTAAGTCATTATTTCGCTTGTTGTTGCTGCTTATTTCTTAATTTTATTTATTTATTTATTTATTTTTTAATTAATTAATTAGTTACTTTATTTATTTATTGTCATTTTATTATTACTATTATTTTGTTTGTTTGTATGCTTTGGTCTTTTTTTATTTAATTTATTATTATTATTATTATCATTTGTTTCGTTCTAATACGAAAGAATTTCATATGAAGTAATCATGACGTAATAATAACTAATTAAGATCATTAACTTGAAATATTTAGTCGCGGAATGTGAGAGACACCAACGGGTATGTAAAATTGGTTGTTCTCGTTTCATATTCTTCTTCTATAAAACTTCTTTAAATTCTCCGGACCTTTCTAATTGATTGTAACATGTTTCTATGATTAGATTTCGAACGCTATCCATTTGTACATCAACTAAGTGATTGTTGAATAAACTGTGTACAACCGGTTTGAAACCTTGGCGATTTGCAGCTGGCAACAACTCACATTCCGAAACATTCGAAATCCGTGGGAAGATGGCAGAAAACGCCTTGGGAATACGAAGAAGCGCAAAGTCGAGATTCACAAGAAAGAAAAATGAAGTTTTGAAGGCAATAACAAGAAATGAAGGTAGCGAGATTATTAAGAAAAAATTCGAAGAGCTTACAGATGCTTGGTCGACAGTCGAAGGTAAGCATGATATTTATATCATGTATCTTAGTGAAGAAGAAATCACTGCAAATGAGAAATGGATCGAAGAATTACAAGAAGAATACAACATAGCGTCAGCAGTTTACGCTAAATTTGAAAATGAACACAAACGTGTTGAACAGAAGGAGCGGGAAGAATTGAACCGTCAACATTTAATTAAACTTAAAGAGGATGAGCTTCAAAGAATTGTTCAACAGGCAATTGTAAAGAAAAAATCGACAGAAGCGATCTTTGAATCTCTTGCTGAATATGTTAAAAACTTAATTGATTCAGGACCAGAGAATAAAAATACCGTTATGGCGTTGCGCAAGGCTGAAAAGGATATAGCGCTCGCGCTAGCGGACTGCAAATGCGTGCACATCAAAATGCTCGAGCTATCAGATGATATATCAGCGGAAAGTGAAATCAGATGGGTTAGAAGAATACAGACACAATACAATGATATAATTGGAAAAATTGAAACCTTTATTGCCGCAACTGAAAGAGAAAACAGTGCAAAACTCAGTTACCACCTTCGTTTAGAGAAAGTCAAGATGCCATTCTTTGACGGAATAATTAGACAGTATCCCCGATTTAAGAAAGATTTTGAGAAACAAGTAATGCCCACTTTATCCAAGGATAGTGAGAGTTACATTTTACGTTCATGCCTCGGAAAGGCAGCAATTGATGTAGTGGGGGGCGTAGAAGATAACATCCAAGAGATGTGGAAACGGCTTGATGAAAATACGGGGAACCGGCCAAATTAGCAGACGCTATTATGAATACAATTCAGAGTATAAGAACCATCAGAGAAGGTGAAAACAAGAGATTTATAGAGCTAGTAGACGCAGTAAAAGAAGGATATAACGACCTGAAAAGATTTGGTCTGGAAAGAGAGATCACGACTACGAGTTCAGTAAGCATTATTGAAAAGAAACTTCCCGTTGAAATAAGAAAAGAATGGGCCAAACTTGTTAGCGCAGATAATAGCAAGGTGGATAAAACGGATAAGTTTCCAAGCCTGTTAAATTTCCTTCTTAGTCAGAAAAGAGCAATTGAGTACGATACAGCAGAGATTCGTATTACCAACAACCCAGGAGCGAAAGGATCAGCACATTATGTAAATAAAAGTGTGCCAAAAGGAGGGGAAAATTCGCGAACGCAATACAGTAAATGCCTGTTTCGTAATGAAGCTGATCACTGGACAAGTGATTGTAACTTATATTTGTCTAAACCAACAGAAGAAAAAATGAAGATGCTGAAAGAAAAGAAAGCCTGTTGGTCATGCCTGAGAAAGGGGCATAGACTACTGGTTTGCTGGAAAAAGAAACCTTGTGGTGTAGGTGATTGTACTAGATGGCACCATAAAACACTTCATCAGGACGAGAAGACGTTTAAAGACGCCACCGGCTCAGCTAGTTTGTGTAATAACTCTACAACTGGTTCTTGTTTACTTCAAGTACAAAAAATCCCTACGAAACGCGGTTGGGCCAACGTATTATGGGACAGCGGAGCATCACTCTGTTTCATCACGAATACCAAGGCAAAGAATGAGCATTTGAAAGGAGAAAGAGTCGAATTATCCATAACTAGAGTACGAGGCCATAACGAGAAAATCACATCAAGCAGATACAAACTTTCGTTGTTTGATAACCGAGGTGAAGAAATCAAATTTGAAGTTTTTGGAATTGACAGAATAACTTCTGATATACAAGGTGGATATAGATGGAGTTGTTCGATTTTTCAATAACGTCTCAAAAGAAGAAATACTGAGACCAGTAGGACCAGTCGACGTATTGATAGGTTATGAATATGCTGCTTACCACCCACAGAAAGAACAGAACTCTGGTCATCTGTTATTGTTGAAAAATCGTTTTGGACGATGCATTGGTGGAATGCATCCGACGATTAAAGAAACAAACGTACCTTGTAATATCAACTGTTAGGACTGCATACTCATGGATTCTTATGGACAGACATGGACACCACAAGACAT
>JAOEHV020199990.1:0-13258 GCA_025447995.2 Isaurus tuberculatus | reverse complement strand
CGAATATTTTTTTTCTTAAAGTAACACTAAAATGTGTGGAAAGCCATTGCAGGAATTTTTTTCCTGGTCTACTCTGCGCTGCATGCATGAATTGTTTTTACTTAATTTTCCCTTGCACGAATTTTTTTTGTACTTCGCCTGCCCCCCCCCCCCCATAACTTTTCGAATGGTGCGTCCCTAAGCTGTAGGCATGCACAAGTAGCTCAATATACGTAAGTCATTGCGCCTTTCACCAAGAGGTCAGTCCTAAGAGAGACATTACTGAAAACTCTTCTAATGCTTCGCCGGTTTAGGTCACAAGTAATAAAAATATTGACGGCAACGTTACCGGAAAAGATGAGTGTTGTTCAACAAATATGAACATTGGACCTTCGGAGACGCGTATAACTTATCAGGCGGACAAATATGAAAACGAGGCTCAAGCTCTTCTGGACGAGCAGCTTCACTCCTTGGGAATAGAACTGGGGCCAGTGTGTCGAGTTCTTGGAAAAGATGAAGGTGATCGCGGGCTCAATAGCTGGCGCGGTGTGAGAGTAAAAGCTGTTACTGAAGACAGTTTAGCCTTCAACAGCTTCGGTCTGCGGTAAGTTGATCAATACTCGGGCCTCGTTTTTCTTTTAGCTCTGTCAGTACATGAGGCCAAAGCTCAAACGAGTGGCCAAACTATATGTCAGCTAATTTTAGACATTGTTTAAACTTCAATGGGAATTTAAGAATGTTTTTTTGGACCTCAATATTTTTATTTCACAGTTATCCCAGGAGCGCGCGTTGGATATGAGATGGTAAATAGCCAATTACAAGGGACGTAGCGCCGAGTTGGCTATAAACCATCTTATATCCAACAACCGCGAATCGAATAATCGTTTTTATTAAATTTCATGAGCTTTCCGAATCCTTTGATACTTAAAAATGACAGCCAAATTTTATTCACAAATTTCTCAGCTTGGCAACACTTTACACAATCGGTTTCCATATATGGTCATTCGGTATATGAGCTGATAGAGTGAACCAATCAGAACGTTAGAAACGCAATGTTCGATGATGAAAATTTAATAAATAAGAATATTTTAATGCTAATGATTATTGATTATTTGATTTTACTTTGTCTTCTCATGACAATGCATTGTTACCACGTAGAAATATTTATGAATGCCATCACTTTAACTAAACAATAAATTTTCAATTTTTTTTGTGATATACAACCACAGGAAAAACGATAGATTGCTGGAGGTAAATGGCCAGCCGTGTATCTCGAGAGACGCTACCTTGGCAGCTTTCGTCTCAACAGATCCGAAAAATCTTAGACTGGTAAAAAATGTTTGTTTTGGCAATAAGTGTATAGGGAGAAAGTTAGACGTAGTTTTTTTTAACAAGCATTTAGTACTTTCTGAGAGACCGTTTATATTTCTATTCTAGGTTTCGACGTTCTACTCTTAAATCGCTCACTCTCTAAATGATGCTTTTTTCACTCAAAGATCTTTCCTGGTGTCTTACTTCAATCCTTCTGAGCACTAGACTGCTTCCCATAGAGTCGCATCTATCGTAAGTGTCTTGTCAGAGTCGTACGCGCATATAAGAACCATCCTAAACCAAATATATCTCATACGACCCGGTGTTTTATCTGTTGTATTTGGGATATTTGCCTGTCATACTCGTACGGATCTAATAGGAATTCTAAAACAGTACTTACAACAGACATATGCGACTGAACAAGCCTTTAGGCTCCAGCATACAACAGAACATGTACTGAGTACAATCTCAAAAATGATTTGTTCTTAAGAGCTTAAGGCCGAATCATTTGGCATTTACAATCCCGACTGTTCTCTCAACTAAATCTGAGAATTGTATTGTAGACTCTAAAACACCTTTCTGGCAAAGGTGCAATCAAGACCGGCAATAAAACTGGAACGATCAAAAGCGTAGTTTTTTACCATGTGTCAAACATATATTGATAAAAAAAGTTGAGTACACATGATACGTTTCGATAATATTGTACTAAAAACAATAAATTGAAAAAAGCGAATAAGTAAATAGAAGCATAACAATCATTGTCATTTGTTTGATCAAACAGAAAATTCAGCGATGGGATGAGACAGTTGAGGAGTTGGAACTACAGCACGGTCAAAGTAAGCTATTCGGTCAATATTTTACATCTGTGACTTGTTAAATGGAAGCCCGAACTTAGATTTTTTATAGTCAAACTACATTTATTAGGATTCTAAATATTAGTTTTTATAACGAATATATCTGAAAAAAGAAATCAGTCGACAAAATGACCCCCCCCTATTGCACTCTTTTCGAAGTGCATGCGTGACGATGGCATCTATCAGAGCATTAAAACACACTGTATTTTTTCGTTATTTAATCAATTTTATTTAATTATTATATTATACTACTATAACTATTAGTTAATCAATTTAATCATTTATGTGTAGATTGACTAAAAAAATATAAGAGAGGATTCAGGTTTCCCTTAGCTAATAAATCCTTAATTCAAACGAAAATTACGCAAAGAAACCTCAGATTTACTCAACGCCTTTGTTGATAACTTAGTAACCACACCTAAAATTACATCATGTAACCGCGCCTGCCATATAGCGACTGTTGAAATACATGTTTAAATAATAAAAAAAATAATTTTTTTTTGGGGGGGGGGGGCATTGCTCCCCCAAAAATCATGTTGAAGCCCTTAATTATTTACGAATTTGATCCTTGTAAATCTACGAATACCGGCAAAGAATAATTGGGTGCCGAAGACGCAGGAAAACTTGTTTACATCCGTGTGATAAAACTCCTTGGGAACGAGATGCTCTACTTCCCGATATGCTAAGTCATGTGACACTCCAAATATGGAAGAACCCGCTAAACTCGGAGAACATCGGAGCCCATCGGCAACTCGAGGAAAAACTTCCCAGAAGCCAGTGCCGTCAGTAGAAGCGAAGCAACAGTCTTTGCTGGACGTAATGCAAACATGTCTCCCAAACGGAGGAGGAATTAGCCAGACAAAACTACGAAGAAACCATTAAACTTAGCTTGAGATAAAACCAAAATTTACGTCTCAAAATGCAGAAAATAGCGTCTCAGAGGGGTTAAAATTCAAAATTTCCCGGGGGAACATGCCCCCCGGAACCCCTAACTTTCTCGCGCCTGCGGCGGTCGCTGTCGGACGCCTTCGGCGCCCGAAATTTTGTCCCCCCAATCAAAATTTGCTGCCACTGCCTCTGAAGACAAATATCGCAAGGAGTAGGGTTGTGATCCTAGTGTTGTTTGGTCAGTGTCTATTCCACTGACGGCGTCCTTAGTTAATACCTTTGTGAGCCAATATATTTGACAATCTAAAACCCCGATTGTCGGCCTTGTACACGCATGTAAAGCACATTTGAAATTATCCATATCCAAATTATTATTACAACAAGTACACCGAGGTTTAGCTAGGGCCTAATTACGCCGGCATGCGCACATCGTGGCCATGGATGATCATTTGTATCTTATTGGTCCTTATGAAATCAGTATAGCGTAACCTAAATCATAAAGCAAAAGACGAAATTCTATTTTTACAATCTCTTATTGGTTAAAAGTTTTTGACTTAAAGCTTAGCCCCAAGCGGAAGGTATTATTCATTTTACCAATCATGTGAGGATTGAAAGCTGAGCCACCTTTAGGGAATAAAAAATGATCAGACAAACGTTCAAACCTCGGAAAAGCCGGAGTTTCAGTTACATGTTTTCACTCCTTTGGTTTTAGGACCAGTTGTCGAGGAGATCGTTGACGTCAATTTGATTGTAGAGTTAGAATTCTTAAATGAAGATGAACTAGAGCGCGATAAGCAAGTTGGCCCCGAGAACATTTACCTCAAGTCCGGTGGTCCCGACAAGTCGCTGTATGTGGTGGGTCTTGAGGGCTCCTTGTGTCTGAAGAGGGACATCGCACCTGGACAAAGTGAGTTGCGTTGCATCTGCCGTTTTGCTTTTGTCAGGTTAAACCAATTTTCCAACCACAAGGTCCCACATTCGATCCCCGACTCTGCCGACATATGAACATTTGCTGACCTTTTTGTCTACCAAAGCTTACACAGCGTTCCTTCTTTTCGAGGTCGAGCTCCAGCTTCAACTGGGAGCTAACCTGCGATGGATTTGTGTCCCGACTGTAATTCGATTTTTAAAATAATGGGCTGAGAGTGACCGCGTGTGAATTTATGGATTTCGCGACTAAACACAGGAAGAAAATAGGTTATATATTTTTACAGATGTTCAGAGGTTTTTTGCTGATCTCTTAATTTTAATCTGCAGTGGATGGACTTGCCTTGTTCCTGTTACATAAGTATTGGGATAACAAGTATCTTCTCTCGGATTATACACCAGTAGTATTACAGCATAAATCATCGGGATTGTGTGTGAAACTCGAGAACGAGGCATTTGTGCTAGAGGTAAGATGATAAAACAGACCTTACGAAGCATACTGTTTCACCACATTATATCTAATTTTCACAATCAAAATTAAAATATTAAAAATTAGCTTTTACGTCAAAATCTGAGCCGTTTCCCAAATTTGTAATATGATTTTAAGTCATATAACTTTATCAATCGAGACGTAAACAAAGTTTTTTGGAGCGAAGAGCCACTTTGTGGATGTAAACTAATAAAGGTCATTATCGTTATTATTATTATTATTATTATTATTATTATTATTATTATTATCATCTTCATAATCATATATCGTCAACGTTATCGTCATTGTCTTCAACACTGTCACTGTTACTGTCGTTGTCGTTGTCGTTGTCATTATTATTTTTGTTTTTATTATCATGTTTCACTATGATTATATGGCACCATGCATAATGGCACAAAAAAGAGCATTTCAGTCTCCAAACTTAAAACAGTTCAGGGCAAGTATGTGCCCACACACCATATTTCCAAAGCACCAGAACTAAAAACTTTATCATAAATAATAATGACTATCGTAGTCCTCTTCTAATGGCTCCGCTACAAAATATTCTGTATTTTTTGTAAACTATATAGTTTTTTGTTTATAAATGATCAGGCGCCTAATTGAACTCTGTACTTGTACTAACGTCGCCTGTAACATAACTCTAAGTTAGCAATTGAATTCATTCTCGTCAAAAGCTATTTGGATGGCGTTAGTTAGAGCTGCCAAACATGTACAGTCCTTTTAAGTAATGTGTGCATGGTCGGCAAGTGGAACTTATTTATTCAAACTGCGGTTTTTGCAGCGATAATGCACTTTGCACCCCTTCTCCCAAATTTCTAAAACTGATATTTTATATACCAATAAAGCCAAACCTTAGAGGGTAGTTTGAAATACCATATGTCCAATTTAGATGTTAACTAAAATTGCAAAAACCGTGTCAGGGCCGTAGCCACCGGTCCGGTTGGTCCGGTACTATGACCGGACCACTTTCCGGAGCACAAAAATATTTTTTATTTTTACCACTTTACCTTATCAAATAGTTTGTAGTGATACTGTAATTCAGGTGCTCAAAAATAGAAGGCGTTTATAAAGACAAGACGAAATTGTATTTTGTTGTTTTCTGCTTTAATATTCCACAGAGTTTGTCCTTGTTTATATGTTAGAAATTATTTGCTTAAAATTCCCCACAAAAATGTAGGAAATGGTATTTCAGAGCCTTAGAGAATCAAAACTTTTCCGGATGAGCATATTTCTTGACTCCTCCCCCCCCCCTTCCCCTTTATTCTTTGCGCCTTTGGCACTCTTCCTATAAGGTGACTACGGCCCGCTGCACGTTAATTAATCGCTCTTTTTCTTACAGGTCACAAAGGCAACAAATTCTATGTGTTAGCGGAAATTGGATGGTTGGCAATGCAACCAAGTTAAATTTTGAAAATTTTTGCTAAATCAGATGATACGAAATTAAAGTGCATTGGCGCCGAAATTCGCTTGCCAAATTTCAAAGAGTATTTTGAACAGCTTTTAATTTCACTATCAACCAAGTTTATATATTCACCAAAAAATTTGCTTTTGTCAAACCTGCAGGAAATACCGAACCTTGACATAGTGCCTCGTGATAGCCCCTTTGTACTCAAAAGGAGAGAAGTTGGGGACAATGGTGACTTGGTGTTTTTCTCCACCGAAAGTGACAACCACACTTACATCGATTTTGATAACGAAGATGGCGCTCCTGCACAAGCCTTGAGAGTGAATGAATCGCTGGATGACCGACCTAAAACTTATTTGACCTTAATCCACCAATGCTAAAGCCAATAATTTGTTCTTTGGTTTTGTAACTATCGCCCTTCGTGAGGGAATCCAAGACGATTCCAGCCCGTGGATTCTGAACCATTTGTTTGGCCCTGGATGATATATGCCGCGTGGATTCCGGATGATATGCCATGGATTTCAGATGATATGCCGTGGATTTCAGATGATATGCCGTGGATTCCGGATGATATACCGTGGATTCTGGATGATATGCCATGGATTTCAGATGATATGCCATGGATTTCAGATGATATACCGTGGATTCCGGATGATATGCCGTGGATTCCGGATGATATGCCGTGGATTCCGGATGATATACCGTGGATTCCGGATGCCAAACCAAAAACTTTACTTTGTTCTTGATTCCTTTACGCAGAATATAGTTTTTAGTGTGCATTCATTATGTATAAGAGATTTGAACATTTGTGGATTTTGCTGAATTCCGGATTCCGGATTCTGTTACATAGGGCGACAAAAGTGAAATTGGATTCCAATCCTGTGAGTGAAAATTGCCTAACTTACCTAATCGAAAACGTTCTTTAACCATTTTTAACTACTTTAAGAAAGCAATTTCTGCGCGCTAATTGGAGTTTAAGGCGCAAACCGCTACTCCATTTGAGAACTTACGTAAGGACAATCATTTTTTTTTTAAAAGAACGCTAATTTTTGCTTTCGAGTATCAAGACTAATACCCTGTTTTTGACATCATAAAAAAACCTCCTGAGAAGGCCGATAGGGCTAAACCCAAACGCATAAAAGGCTGTTTTGTACTGATGTTAGGCATTTCAAAGAAGATTTTTGCACACCAAATGAAATACGTTCGCAAGCGGCGTGAGGCTCCCCAAACTCCCTCTACCTACAAGCTTGTTGATTCTTTAGAATCCCAAGTCTATACCATGCCACCTTAGCTTAGAATAATATCTTAATTATACAGACGATCTCGAAGAAATTGTGACAGCTATTTACTTATATTAAGTTGTTATTTACGGTTTTTAGAAAGTTGAGATGTTTATAGTAACAAGCTGATAAAAAACTGATGATAGCACTCCTACTTATTACGGTGCTATATACGTTTTCATCAGTTTCTTTGAATAAAGAATTTATTTTTGTTTCTATTCAGGTGTTTTGGTCCAAGCCTGTAGGGGGTGAAGGAAGGGAGGGGGGGAAGAAGGGGGAAGGAAAAGGGGGAGAAATGGTTGGGGAGGGTTCCACTTTCCGGGAAGATACTCAAACAGTAAAAAGTATAAAAAAGATATTTGTTGGCGGATCTAGGGGTTGTCAGGATGTTGCGCATGTTTAAATGCTTTGTCCGTCGCATAAATAACAACCGACAAAGCTATATGTTACTAAATTTTCAACCTCGTACTGATATGCACTGCGCCCTCACTCCCCTGTATGCGCGCAGGAATCCAAACACAAAGATCCGGGAACTTAGACCCGGAATCCAAGTGCTTAGACATAGATCCACAACCCACGAGCCGAGATCAGCAATTCAGGTGGGGAGGAATTCTCCGGAATCCAGGCATTATCTTCGATTTCTTTACAGTAGTGCCAGACAAAGGAACAACCTGCCCGTTCGAATTCAGAAACGAACGTATGGGCCTTTTTAAAAATGGCTTGAGAAATAGGTACACAAAATTATTTCTATATTTATTTCCTTTAAAGGCTGAAAAATGATAAATTTGTTTTAAATGTGAAGTTTTGGTCCCTTTATTTGCTTTTGCTACATATATATTTATAATTTGAGCGTACGTGTTATTTCTGGTGCGAAACACAAAAGCGAGGCCAGCCGCCACGTACACACGCGCACGGGAAAACAAACCCTCCGCGCATCAGGAAGTTAACCGCTGGTCAGTGAATGTGATCGTGTCAGAACGTTTTCCCTTGTGAATGACTGAAATACTATGTGTTTTGTTGGGAAAACTCGCAAAAATGTAAACCAAAGAAAAAGTTGCATTTGTTTACATTGAAAGAGGATACAGGATGGGCGATTGTTAGTCGAGGAAAAGTTAGACTGACGTTTTTAGCAAATTGTTGATTGCAGCGCTCGATCGTAAGTTTGACTTGTATTATTAACATTTTTACGCCATTCAAAGTAATCTTTAAACTTATGAAACAGGTGATCTGAGAATTTCAGATACAGAGTCTTTAAAGCTGCATAAAACAATTGCCTCTGGTAAGGCCTGAACTAAAGATGAAAAAAAAAATATTTCTGTGCGGTCAACTTTTAGAGCTGCTTTGAATGAATTGTTATCATAGTTGTAGTTTTGTCATTGGATTGTTATTTTGTTTATTCGTATGGATATTGTTTTTGAAACAGATTCATGAGTAAAAGAATAGTCTTATCGTCGTTGATCTGCCCATCTCAGATAAAGACACACTTAATTTACTTGGCAAAAGCACTTCTCGAATTTCAACCGGAAATCTATAGGAGCCCTTGTTGTCATCGTTTTCATTTCTTTGAAAGCAAGATAATTTTTCTTAAAATAAATTCTTCAATCCTACATATCCTTTGAGTGATTTTACCCGTAGCAGTTATGACATTTTGTGAATGCATAAAGCATATAGGGAGTTAAATGCACTGAATAGCTACAATCTCTTAATTAAGTAAGCCGTAAAGCGTATTCTTGATCGGAAATTAACACTCGCCCGATCGCCAAAAGCAAGTAAATTCTGCCTCGGGCAATCAGAAGACGTCAAAAGTTTATCGAACGGGCAAGTATAAATTGAAAATGTTTTAGTTTTTTTTACTCAACTACAAAGAAGTTTAAGTTAATTTAATTGTCACGTCAATAGATGTTCAAGTTTGTGTATGCATAGTTAATAAAGGTACCTAATGGAAAACTAATGTATTATAGCTGTCTTAGTATTAAACTAATTACAAAAGAACGTTTTATTATCTATCAGTGTCAGATACTTTTTCACTTTAATCTTGCTTTAAGTTCTCTTATACTTTTGGCAAATAAAATCTCAGCACGGCAAGTAATTTTCAGATGCAATTGTACTCAACTAGAAGTAATGTAACTGTAAGGTTTTATTAGTTCCAGTAATTTTAATTATTTGAAAAGAATCAATAAAGATATGATAAGACTGTGATAAAAGTGATAGTATAAATGAAAAATACTAGTAGTATATCAAGTCTATCAAGCAAGAATTTAATAAAAGTTTTTTGATGACTCTTTTAAAACAAATAATATCATAGTAATAATGTTATTATTGTTTTATTATATTCATATTTTATTTTATTATCCAACTGCAAAAATAACCATACAAATAACACCATCTGGGATGAGTACAAATATCTCATGTTATTGTATATTTGGGTGATTTGTACTCCAGAAATCTGTCATGCGCGCCCATCATTATGCAGTGGTAATGTTTTCTCTTGTCTTGAATTTAAATAATTTTGTCAAAAGGTTGGATAATAAATAACTTATTAGACAGTTTAGTATGTAGTATGGCTTTGATATTTTTACTCGTTGTGTGCATTTTAACTAACCCATCAGGCTCATCAATTTAATACTACAAGACTTGTAAAAATATCTAGCCATACTACATACTAAACTGTCTAATAAGATTTAAATATTTTTTCATATTTTTAAATTATGTTTTTTATCATCGCTTATTACACAGTAATAAAGTAGCATTTTTTTAAATCAAATGATTAGTGTATTTTTTGATAATTATTTATTTAATCTACAGTTTTAAATGTTATTATTAAATTTTCAACCTTGAATATTGCATTTCACGCATTCTGATTGGTTCACTCAATCTCAATTATCAGCTCATATTCGGAGTTGGCCATATATGGAAACTAACAGTGTTGTTTGCAAAGCTGAAAAATAGGCTCTAAATAAAATTTAGCTGTTATTTTTAAGTATATCCGAGAGTTCAGAATGCTCAAGAAATTTAATAAAACAGTTATTCCATTTGCACTTGTTGGATATGAGATGATTTATAGCCAACTCGGCGCTACACGCCTCTTTGGCTATTAACCATCTCATATCCAACGCGCACTCTTGGAATAATTGTTAAATATCAAGGTTTTCATAAAACGAGACTGTTCAACTCACTGCCTACAAATCCAGGTAGGGGTGTATTGATGTAGTAATTGGTCTGAAGTGTAAAGTTTTATTTTTCAGAATGATAAGAATATTGGTTTAACTCCAGCCATGAGTGATACCACTGAAGGCCCATTAGAAAATAAGAAAATGCATGATACAGCTGAAGGAACCAAGATGGCAGGGGGGTCAACTCCAACCACCGGGAAATTGCAAGGAAAGGTACATTGTTTCAAAAGTATCTCAGAAAAATAAATGAAAAAGGGAACAGTCATGTATTGTTATTCTTCTGTAGAATTAAATGATTGTAGAATTAAATCTTCTGTTACTGACAGTTTGAAAATTTTTAAGTTATACACTGTAAAAGAATGAAAGAGACTGACGTTTTGAACTGTAGTCCTTCATCAGAGTGAAGGACTACAGTGCCTCCCACCACTATGGACCCGAGTTCAAATCCCAGGGTTCGCATGTGGGCTGAGATTTATTGATCTCAATCTGACTCCCAGGGTTTTCCTCCAGGATTTCCGGTTTTCCTTCCTCCATAGAATCGACTTTCACACCAATATCTGCACCGTTGACTGCTTAAACATTAGCCTCTGGCTAGGGAGATTGGGTAACCACTCTCTGCACATGCAGACGTTAAATTAATTATTTATTTATTTAATATTTATTTCTTTATTATTATTATTTCAGTTCAAAATCATAAGACAGAGTAATTTAAAAATTGAACTTATACCCAGCAAGACTGATATGTGGTTAATTATTGATTATATCTGTTTTGAATGAATCATAAATGTATTTATATTAAAATAATGTTTTTATTTGTTAATTGAATGTGTTATCCTGCAACAACATCGGGATTCAAATAAAGGTCTTCACCGATCTGAGAAAAAGTGAAAGATACTGATTGAGAAAATGTTTAAGTATCAGTTCAAAGTTTGTTATGTTTTATGCCTACAGCTTGACAGTCTTCCTAAAGAGGAATTGATAAAGTACATCAAGAGACAAGCTGCTGCTGTGAAGCAAGTGAAAGGAAAATGTGAAGGTACATAAAATCATCACCATCATCCATGATTATCTTCATCATCATTGTCACTTTTATTGTCAACAATATCATCATGATAAACATCATCACCATGATCATCATCACTTCAGCCTTCATCATTATCATTATCAATATCATCAAGCCTAAGTTATACAGTAGTTTACAATTAGGGGTACAGATATATGTTCAATCTTGAACAGAGTTGCTTATGCCCTTCTAGAAGGCAAGATCAAGTACTGCTACATAGCAGCTAATAATTATGATTTGTAATAAAAAATACAATAAAATATATATTTCAGAGTTTTTGCTCGTTTAAGGCATACTAATGTTAAATCCTTGTTGAATAGTTTATGAAAAACTTTTGAACACTGTCAATGAGTAGGCATAGCACTGATTTGGGTATTATGTTGAAATGATTTGATAATTGTCGTAAGTAGTGTAAGAAACTATTGTTTTGAACTACAGCCTTCTGTCACAGAAACATTAAGGTTCTCCCCAGAAAAAAAGACCAAGGGTGGTGTATAAATTTGCTGTTTGGATCAGTTCCTTCTCTTACACTGAGTTCAAAGAAGTTGAAATTCTTTCATCTATTCTTGCCGTTTTGACTGACAAGTAGAGAATTGATGATTGAAATTTTTGTTTTGAAGCCATGATAACAATAAACAAGAAGATATTTGGCCAAGCAAAGAGTTTTCCAGGCTGCAAACAACTTGACCTGCACCTTGCTCACATTTGATTGGGCCTCGTGCTCTGTTTCTTGGCAACGAATGGCAGCTGTGCCATTCTGGGGAAAATGTGACCTTGGGCAGACAAAATGGTGATGGGAAAGTAACTGAATGATTGAAGATTGCACAAAACTTTTTTTCTTCAAATTTGTTTCCTATTTCCTTTTTGAAAGAAGTTTTTAAATTATAACAGGAATTTTTTCAGCGGGGCACTAGAAAAGACTAGTGGGGTGCTATGCCACACTGCAGCGCTTTGGGGAGAACCCCACGGGAGGGTACTCCCATATATTGACTATACAGGCATGTGCCGCTGGTCAGGGTATGGTTTTCAGACCATCCAGTCTGGAACAGGGTGTATAAATCACGGAAATTTTTGTTTAGAACAGGGTTAAAAATTTTGCAAAATTTTTAAAAACTGTTTAGTACAGGGTGCAACAATTCTTCCTGGATATGAGAATTGATTTGACTGGGTTTTGATGTTATACATGATTATTTTCATGATTCACAGGCCTGACCTCTGTTTAATATTAATTTTGCACTATAAATATCTAATATGGCATTGATTGTCTTTCTACAATTAGTTTAGGACAGGGAAGGGGATTGGGGTTGCTAGTTTAGAACAGGGTATTAAAATCAAGCCATTTCTAGTCTTGAACAGGGTCAGGTTTATGAAGGTCCAGCGGCACACCCCCACCCAAAATTCTAGTGAGTACCCCCCCTCCCCCGGGGGAGAACCCTGAATGTGATGAATGGTTAAAGTGCAAAATAGCAAAACATTTAAATTACTCGTAGACTGGGTCTGTTTGTTTTTTATTTTGCCAATTATTATTTTACTTTTCAATTTTTGTTTAGTAATAAAATTACTATTTAATAAATATTAATTTTAGTTATTATTGACTCTATCTGTTTCTGTCATTGTACTTACTATAGAAGCATTTTCTTAATTTTCAATTTTTTATAACAGAACTATCAAAGCAACTAGAAGAAGAAAGAAATGAGGTACAAAGACTGGAGCAGGAGAAGAAAACCTGGCTTTCTAGAGGAGTTCATGCAGAGTTTGAAAAGAAAGATAAGGTTTGATTTTAATCCAAAACAAGCAAGTTAATACTAAATATAATTAGTAGAAATCTACTAGTATACTAATGCAAATGCCGTAATCTGATTGGCTGAGCTACTCGTATACTATCAGG
>JAOEHV020199890.1:0-13260 GCA_025447995.2 Isaurus tuberculatus | reverse complement strand
CAGTTGTACTATTTTGTTTGAGTTATGTAAGGAGAAGTTAGACATTGATAAATTGCCTGGGGCTGAAAGGGTTAAATAAATAAACTGCCTATCTCTGACCATTTCAAATTAACTGGACAAGAAAATGCAAAGTAAGAACTAGAGTTCATGTTTTAAGGCAGCAATGAACTAACCTGAGCTACAAATTTGTTACAGTCTATCAAATATTTATGCATTTAAAACCTAAGTCAAGGCTGCCAAGCAACTAGATCACAACAGAAAGACTTGCTCTTTGACATTAGGTTAGTGAAGAGGGTCATACAGGGGTTTTCGCATGATGCATGATTAGCTTAGTTTATTTTCTATGATACATTAATTTCACAGTTTGTTCTCCATGATCCATGACCCCAAGGTTTTCTGTGAACTGTAAAAAGCTTGAGTTAATAACCGATACCCATGATTTCACAATTTATTTCATCTTGATGCTGAGTTGCACAACATTGGAAGCCACAAAAATCTTCAATGCTTGCTTCAGGCGACCTTCATTTGTAATATGCAAGCTACATTTTGTCTTTCTAGATCTTTCAATAAGCATTGCTTCTTTGAACATTCTATTTTCAGTCTTTTTTATTAAGAAACTTTATGATAAGTACTACATTACTTCTTATTCCTGTGATTCAGGAAATGACATTTTGGTTATACAAAATCTGTGATTTGTTCTATTTTCCATCATGAACCATGCCATAGATCCCCCTGTACAACCCTCAGTGAAATGAAAACTTTATCCTTTTCAATTATTTCAAGAAAAATAATTCTGGAGAGTAAAACTATTAAATTAAAAATTAATTTGTTCAAATTTTAAAAAAATTCTAATAATCAAATGTCTTCAATTGATTTTATTTCTATTAAAGTATGATAGAATCCAATTGAAAGTAACTGCTTTTTAAAACAAACATTACTGTGCATTAATTTTTGTCTAAAATGGCAGAAATAATTTTAATACAATTTTTAGTATATCAAAAGTATAATTTTAGTCAATAAAGTTATTTGTTTAACTCAAACTGCGTAAGATTAGATTTAACTCTAATTACTCTAAATTACAGGATATTCAAAAGAAAGACTTCAATCTCACCCTTTTAGACATAAAAGCACCTGAAGAGTCAAAAGTGCCAACTGTCTTGAAGTCTACACTATCATCATTGCTCCACTCAGGAACATGATCATTCCATCTGACTTCTTCCTCCCTGAATGAACGGCGATTTCCCCTGGCAACCTGCCAGTCATCTTCATGGTAACTACTACTCCTTTGGTAAGACTCTCGACTGCTCCAGGACCCTCTACCTTTACTTGATCCTAGATGTACAATATTTAGTGAGGTAAAAACAGGGTTATGTTGTTTTAATAGAAAGTTTTAGGGTGTGTTCCTTTGGGATGATCTTGATCTGGATCAGTGATCCAAGATCACTCGGATCATGGTGCATCATAGGAACTGGTGAATCCACTCTGGGAAAGGATTTGTCGGTTCCTTTGATGCGCTGTGATCCGAGTGATCTTGGATCATTAATCCAGATCTGGATCACCCCAAAGGAACACATCCTTAGATTGATGTTTTTTCTCAAATGAAACTTATTGTGTGAAAAATAAATCAACCACTTTGAACAGCCATGTAGAACAATTTTCGGTTGTACTATCTACCATGTTGACACTAAAGAAATTATTGCTTAATGCATCATTCCCTCTTCTGAATTATTCTTTAAAAACAGCAATCTAAAAGTTATCTAACTTTCAAAGTCAAAGTTCTAACTCAAAATGCCAAACTGGACTTTACAGTATTTGGAAAGAAGCTTCAATTTAGAACCAAGAAGACTGGAAAAACAGAATACTAAGCTTGATTTCACCACTTATTTCACTAAGTTTAAAAATTAGGTTTATAACAAGAAAGTCATTGCAAGGACTAAAGTGAGTTTTAGACAAGTACTTGCAAAATTTAACAAGATTCTTGTTATCTTAACAACAGCTGCAAAAATCACTAAAAAACAATAATTCAATTTATATCATGACACCAAGGTGTAACACTGTTAACTGCAAAAAAGTGACAATGCACAAGCCTATGCACTAAATTTCACCCAAAATACCTAGATTCTACTAGCAACTTAACAGAAGTAATGTGTAGCTGTACACTTTCATTTAACAGAAGAGTAGAATTAACAGCAGTGCTTTCACTAATGTTAGGAAAACAAACTGCAGACCAAACATAATATATGAATGAAAATGTGTCGGGCTGCAATTATTGAAGAAAGCAAGCTGTAGTTCATTGTGGAATTGTTTCAAGTTAAAATCTTAACTTTTTTTCCTTTGATAGCTTTCAGTGTTCTTTAGCAATGCTTTTTTATCAGAGAAAATGGAAAAACAGTGCAAAAATTTCAATTATCATCAAGCTGCTTTGATCATTATCACTGCCAGAGGTCTAAACTGAATGTTACATGTAGAAACACATCCACTGACAAACCTCGCCATCTTTCAGTCTTGTCCGGTGATCGTTGTCCTGACACCCTCCACCCACCCCCATCCTCTTCACTTTTTGACCTCCAATTGTTGTCTGAACTAAATGAGTGTCCAGTGTTTGATCTATCCCAAGAACCATCACTTGATAATCTGGGTCGAGAAAAGGAAGGATCATATCCCCTTGACGATGGGTCATGTCCCCTGGAGTCGTATCCCCTGCCTGAGTCATAACCTCTCCCAGAACCTACAAATAACAATTAAAATAGAGACAAATTTTTACAATAAACTTAAGAAACCCCCGAATCACTTTCAATAATACTTTGTGTACCAGCAGTTTCTAATTGAAGATTGAAATGAATGTGCTATTTTATGAGCAAGTGCAATAAAAGGCATCTGAAATGCAGAGAACTCCCGTAACCAGAGAAATTACTTAAAGTTGAGCAATTGTTACAATCATGGTTTTTAAAGTGCAAGCAACATCAAATTGACTTATTACCAAGGTATAGGTTTACCATCGGAAAATAGGCATATTTACCAATTAATATAATATTCAAATCCAGTGTCCAAAAGTCAAACTAGTAACCACTCTCTTCCTTGGTCTGTGACATAATAAAATTACTTTCTAACTGGAGCAAAAACTTTCTAGTAAAAACTTTAGGTACTCAGGTGTATTGCAGTTGAACTTTTCAGATTTTTACTATCTATGTTATGAATTTTCTGTTTTTTTAGGGTTTAACAGTTTTGAAAGAGGTATTAGGTAAGTTATAATCTTTTGATGCCATGCATATTAAAAATAATTTCATATGAAAAATGAATACAAAATCTATTTTTAATAGTCTCTTGCTAGTAACTGTAAGTCGTGTTTACACTTAAAACCCACAAATGTGAAAACTAGACCCTTAACGAATGAGGCAAAATTAATTTTTCATGGTGCTTGCACTTTAAACAACTGAATTGCACAGAAACTGCAAAAACACAGAAATGAAACAAAGCCAAGGTAAGACACATCTAACCATCAATGAAATGCATTAAATGGCTGCTAAGAGTAGACAATAACTCAGCCATAATTATCTTTAAAATAAAGTTGTTAATACTGTTGTTATTGTTACAATAAATGTATGATTCAAGAAGACAGGATGATCAAGTCAAACTTACTCAACAAAGCAACAATCTTTCAGTTTCTTTTAAAAGTTACATTAAGAATTCACATTAGATTCATGAACAAATCATCAGACAATTTGTCCGTTTAGACGATTTGTTCATCTTCTAGTGTGAATTGGGCTACTACAAAGACAACACTAAGATGGACGACTAAAGAGAAAAAAAAACAAGCAAAGGAAACATGGTGGAAAATGGTTGAAAAAAAGCTACAGCAGCTGGAACACACATGAAGGGCAATCCAACACCTGGCCCAAGACGGAGGGATCTCCAAGACTTTTGTTACTGTTCTTCATGCTGAAAGGCATTACGAACAGTAAGTACGTATATTTTGAGAAGAGAAGACAATGATACCAAGAAAGCCATCAACATTGATGTTGAAGGAAGAGATGAAGGGAAAAACCACCAAAAAGAAGATGTAAAAAAGTCTCAGGACTGGAGTGAAAAAAAGCGACATTGAAAGTAAAAAACTGTCATAGTCACAGCTGCTATAATTATTTTTATGGATGGAAGAGAAGACTACAGTAAAAGTAATGGATTGATTAAACAGTTACAGAAAGTCTGTTTCATAAATCAAAGTTAATGTCAATCAGGTACATAATAATATTTAGAGCAGAACATAAAAACAAATTTTACATGAAAAAAAGTGCTGACCTGATTCTCTTGGTCCTCTCAGGGGATCACCAAAGCCTCCCCTCCTGTTAGGATTTATCAATTAATAACATTATTATAAGTATAATGAAAGCAATATCGAGAACAGCAAATAAAAGATGAATAACATAATGTTGTGTCTCTGTGCTGACAATAATGCCACATAAAATTAATGAGTAGATTGAGTATGTACACACATCTAAAAAGCTCAAATCACTAGAGAATTGAACTGAATGGAGCGTAACTTGCTCTGAAAATTGTTTGCATAATAATTTTGAGGGCCAAATGCCGATTCGTCAATGAAGAGGGTATTTTTTCTTAATTTTGCTTGTCAAAAATTATAAGAAATGAAAAATATCTTTTTCTAACACTGACTGTAAACAAGAAAAAAGTCACCAACAATAAAAAAGAACTTTTAATTTTATAACATGGATCAAGTAAAAAATGGAAAAAAAGACAAAAATATCATAGCAGTATTTTGAATTTTTGCCTCAAACTTGAAATAATGTCAAGCTATTGCAAGTTAGTTTTTGCACACCACTGGCTAGTTGCTAGGAAATAATGTAATGAAAAAAACCTTTTAACAAACAGTTTGACCTTGAGTTGAAGTCTTGAGTACATTTTCCGATCAAATTTTGACACCAGTGACTCCTGTAAACCATTGGTTTACAACATGATTTCTGCATAATTATATATATATCACGTTTTCAGCTTTTTCAGAAACCAATTCAAGGAATTATTCTTTGGCTCAAGTCTTCCAGAAGTTCATTAATAAAGAACAATAAACTGTTTAACACAATAAACTCTGACATAGGACTAAGCTCTAAAATCTCTTTCTTGTCTTTATTTCTCCACTTTACTTTAACTAGAAATATACTTTTTGATTAAAAAGCTTATAAACTATTATGAAAATATATTTATTAGCAATAAGATACTATTTTGATCCAAGAATGGTAGTCAGTGGATAAAATGAATAATAAATAACTTAGTATATCCAACTAAAGGAAATAATATCAATAAATAAATGAAAACTTACGATCGTGGTTCTCCCCAACTTTGCCTTGCACTGTCACCAGGTAGATGCCCAAACCCTCCTCCATCACCGCGCCCATCTTCAAATGATGACTGTCGCATATAGCCAGACCCTTCACCTCGACCACGCCCTGTTTCACAAAACATTTTTGGTAGTTTACCAACATTTTAAATTAACCCCATTTGTTAACTTTTTCAGAACCTGCCCGTTTTTCAGCAGTAAGCTTCAAAAAACATGATCCACACATAACAGTTTAGTTAAAAATGAGATATAAAAGATTACTGAATAAGCTAAAAAAAGACCTAAAAAAGGAATGAAAAAAAACACTCAAAAACTGTTTAAAGTGATAAATATAACTTACAAAGGCAATTTTTCACAATTTTATAAAGGGCACTTCATGAGGGAGTCAACCTGACTGTGGGGATAGAAATTTATTAATTGTTTTACTAGGCACTCAAACTAGTAATCACTCAGGTTTAATAGTCCTTCCCATTCTTTACTGGACAGCCTTTTTTAATATTTAATTTACAACACCAAGATGATAAATTTTTTTGCTCCATGTAAAATAAATCTTCATTAATTTTTATTTTGTTTCTCTGTGGGACCCTTGTGTCCGTATCACATCATGTGATGTCCTTAAGCCTACACAAATCACTCTCCAGCACTACTGTACATCTTGGTGGTGAATTTTAATGATTGATTTTGTGTAGAATAATGTTGGAAACAATATAGCTGACAAGCTTACAACAAACTAAAACATATAAGCTGAGTTTGAAATGCTAAATTTTTTCCTGAATACCTCTGTTTTGTTTTGATAAATAACTCATGCACATGTTCAGCCTCATTATTTCTTTGTCATTTGAGAGTACCACTTTAAATGTATGAAGTGAAATTTTTAAAGAAAAGGAAACTTAGGTGAATACTTCACAATGAGTGAAAATGTATATTAAAGGTATCTCAATCAAGGTACAGTAAACACTTGCTAACAAAGAGAATGAATCAACATTCAGAACAAGACACAGCAGCGACACTTTTGCAAACCTACTTTGTACAAAGCTGTAGATTAAAAAACTATGTCTCATAAATTTTTAAGTAGTTAAAACTACTGCTTAAGTTAACCTGAAAGTTTTTGTGAAAGTACAAACACAAGTTCAAGATAATACCAAAATCTTGCATCTATTCTTGTTTTACAGATTTTTTTCAAAACAACTGATAACTTGAGATAGTTTTTGAAAGTAATGTGAATGAGTTGAAGGTCATGAGAATGTTTTCAGTGCTTATCCGTTTGACCACTGCCTAATATTGGTCTTCAATGTCACTGAGCATGGTCACAGTTGAACTAGGAAGAATACCTAGGACACTTTCTTGACACATTTACTTTGTCCCATGCTTGAACTCTCTGTGTCGTGTTACTGTGACTATTTTAGCTTTTGCATTGAAGTCATGGTTGATTTACAGCATACTATAAATTGCTTGTATTCACATGACATCACATCTGCCTCATTAGATATCCATAGAAATTTGTGGTGGTCAACTCAGAGCGTTGTTTACAAGCGGTTACGAGAAGTAGGAGCTTTACTGGAAGGAAAATGCTGTATATTTGCATTGTTTTAGGTTGTTCAAATCGATTTTATTGAGAAAACGATGAGAGTTGCTTTAGGGTTCCCTGTGAAGTCACAAAAGAGGTACTCAAGCACAGAATTTCAGAGACGAGAAATGTGGCTTTCAAACCTCTCGCTTGAATCGAAACATGCAAGAGTTTGCAGCAATCACTTCATAAAAGGTTATAGTGAGGTGACAGGCCTACACGACATCACTTATAATCACATTTGGTTTTCTTTGAAACTCCCATTTTTTTTGATCGCTCTTAGGTTTTGTATGTTCTTTGTGGGAGTTTGCTCGTTTGTAGTTTGTTTTGATTGAATAAATTTGTCAACAAATGCCAATGTTCTTTCCGTTTCAAATTTTCAGAGGATGGCCATTTGGAAATATTAGATATGCTTATAGTTTTCAGTTGGGTTGCCTTTTTATGTTTGGGTTCTACACATTTATTAACTAAGTTTCCAAACTCCAATAATGAAGATCTTGGTTTGCTGTCGAAGCACTCTCAGATACTTTACGCTCCTTTCATTTCTCTGTTTTTTGTTTGAGAGATATTTTTTTGTTTGATATCTGATCTGGGCACCTAGTGTGTTGAAATTCTTTGCTTGGCAGATTTTAGTGATTGAATACAAGCAATACTGTCAGAATTTTTGTTGTTGCTGAGAATATTTTACTAGACACTCGGACTAGTTTGAAGTCAAGTTAAATAGTCTGCCAAAGTTTTTAAAAGTGTGCAGACTAGTGGACTATCATTAATTTTGAACCATGTGACTGACTAAAATCCAAACTTTTCAATTCTCTTTAGGGTAATGAGGATTTTTATATGGTTATTCTTCAAAGCAGGCCTGCCAATAGATATTTTGCTTTGAAGGACAATTATCAGGCTCAAACATATCGTTGTCAGATATTTGTTAGTTTTGTGGGACATTTTTTCCCCATAGAAATAACTTAGTTACAGACTCTACACCATGTAAGACTGAGTAAGATGTGAAAATTCAAAAGCCACCTCAGTTATTCATCTTGTAATGGTGTTCGGATTCCAAAATGTGTGGAAAGTATTATATTGCATGTTTTTTTTTGTTAAATTTTGATAATTTTTACCAAAAAACATGTTATATAGAATGCTAAGAGCTTTTAATCATAAACAGCTAGTTGGTTAACTGATAAACCTTAAAGCTAATTTGCCTAAAGCTATTGTTCATGTGTCTGATCAAAGAAGAATTTGATTGGACAAATGATTATTTTGGATGAACAAATGTCAAATGACAGACAGTAATTTGCTGGCTAACAAGAAAAGAAAAGCATTCCTCATTAGCTTTAACCTTTTGTGTTATAGGATGCCATGGGATCACACCCATAAGAAGACCAAACATTTTAGTAACAGCAGTAAGTACAGTAATTATAAGTAAGTGCTATACCTCGAGTGCCTCTGGTTCCTCCTCTTGATGCACCACGTGACCCTCCACGTCCCATTAACTTTAAAACAGCATTACTGTTCACAGAACCCATAATGCACCGCTGCAAATAAAAAAAAACAATAAATGTTATTAAACTAGAATATGAAAGGACAGGGGACTTCCATTCTATTGTATGGAAAGGTTGTTTTAAAACCTGCTTCAACAATTTCAATCAAAATTTCACATGGGGTAGTCAGCTAAAAAGCTTAATCCTTTTCTGATCCCAGTGGCCCATTAGGGATCGAACTGGGGGCCTTGTGGTTGGAGGGCAGTGTTCTTAACAACTGTGGCAACCAAGCCATCATTGAAGGGGAATTAAGAGCAATTGCCATCACATCAATTACAAATGGCAAAATAAATCTGATATGAACTTTCATACAACAAACCATAGATGAATTTGAAAACCAAGAAAACAATGAAATGATAATTCCTGTTCATTGGTTTGATGAACAAAGTAATGTTGGAATTTGCTTGCCTTTTTTGCCACAGAAACAAAACAGAAAGCCAGAAATTTCTACATAAATTAAACTTTTACACTGGAGGCAACTTTAAGTTTTTTATTATTTGGAAAACTCAGACAATAGAATCACTTTTTAAACTTAAAGACAGAAATTTTCATCTGTCACATTTTATCTACAGAGGAATTTGTAATTGTAGTGTGGAATACATAGGCAAATCGGCAAGAAATCTAGAAGTCACAGTACAAGAACACAAAGACAAATTGAAACAGTCAGAGCCAGCCAGACACCTTAAAACAAATCTAACTCATTTTTTTTTCACTTGGAAGGCATTGAGAACTGTTTGTTCTTTCATCAAAAGACGTACTGTAGAGGCACTTTTCATCGTAGCCACTAATCTGGAACTTAACAAACAAGTTCAATCCTATGAATCGATCCTTTTCCCAAAGAGAATTATTGGTGTGACTAAGTTTTATGCAAACTCTTATATATTTTAAGAACAACACAGCAGTTTTTAATTTAGTTTTAACTCTGAAGATGATCTTTAAGATCGAAAACATTTAGGTTTTTATAAATCTTCTCTAGCAATTTTTATTCATAGTTATATATTCAATTTTAACCAGGCAGAGTTATGACTGATATCATATATACAGCACCTTAATTCAAATTGAAAATTCCTTAGATTATAAAAAAACACACTAAATTATCATAATTATAATTACATTATATTGTACAAAAAATCCTTGCTATAGCAACCTGAAGTTCAAAACTAACAGAAGGTAACATAATAACTTTAGTGCACAATTACAAAGAATTTAATAATTTCCAAACCTGTTCTTCCTCAGAGAGAGGAACAAATGATAGGGGAAGTTGTGGTTTATCATTTTGAATGATAAAGTCAAAGAATTTCAATGCCTCAGGAATCTTAGATTCTTCAGTAAACATGGCCAGCATCTCCTCTTTGCCGTAACGATATTCAGCCAGTTTGTATTTTGGTCCTGGTGACGGCGGAGGAGATGTGACACTATTCCCACTTGAAAGAGCACGAAGCCTTAAAAAAATAAGAGAAAAAATAATCATTTATCAATTGTTTAGCATGTGAACTTGAAGGTGTTACAATTAAGACCATAAAAGAAAAGAGGTGGATATATGCTCACATAACAAAAAAAGTTTGATTGCTCATTTCTGGGATTCAATTTGACAATACTTCCAAAATCAGATTCAGACCTGCCAACCTCTGAAATCCCAAAACCTTGAGGTTTCAAAAATTTACTTGAAAAAACCTTGAGATTTACGTCTCAAACCTGGAGATTATAAAAATGTCTGAAAACAAAGACAACCCAGCACATGCAATACTAGAAATGTTCAAATTGTCATAATTAGTGTGTTTTACTACTGTAAATTACAGTTCTATTAATTAAATTACACTTACAAGAAGTACGAAATCTCGTATAGTTTATATAAAATTAAATGCAAAACACAAAGTACCTACAGTACAATGTTTATTTTTGTTCAAGCCATCTTGTTGCACTCAAAACAAGATGAAAACAATGATAAAGTAACACAAAATTTTGATTTTGGATCTAGTTTATCAAGATTGTCAATCATTGTAAGAAACTGTGAGATTTAGAGGTTAAACCGCAAGACAGTGAGATGAGACTTAAAACCATAAGTCTCATGGTCAAACCATGAGAGTTGGAAGGTCTGCAAATTAGATGACCAGAGTAAAACAAACTCATTCTTTTAGTATGTAAAATTTAAAATTAGTAACATAAAGTTGGAAAGATGAAAACGATTTTTTTTTTCAGACCAATAAAGGTTTTTTATTTATCGGTCACAATATTTTACATAGGTCATAGTATCATTCCAAAAAAAAACATAATTTTGTTGTTTGTTATAAAGGAAAGTGTTTTGAAGCTCTGATCTCGTGAATCAAAAAAAAATTAGAAGTGTCACGTTTTTGGCTCTGTGAGATCCTGCATAGTTTATAAAATGTACTTTATTTGTGTTTGACAGTTTATGTTGGTCTCTGAACTTTTACATCATATTTAGTTTTTAAAAGTGTTTTCTCTGAACAGCAATTGTTTTGAACGCTGCACTGGGTACGAATAACGTCAGCTGTTGGGGATTAACTCGCAAATGCAACTACGAACCAGCTGATTTTTCTGTTTCCGCTTGTAAGATCTCGCACTAAAATCTCAAATATGAACGAAAACAATTTTCCTCGAACAATCCAGAATTTTATAATGATTAACTGTTACAGGAAAATACTTCAAACTGACGATATTCCTGCAAAAGACAAGAAAAATCACGACACTTCACTTGACTTACCATTCCGGTCCAAATGTTAGAGTCTCAGACATCTGTAACAAATTACACAAAAAATATCAGTTTTCAACGCAATTAAATCTCCACTCAATGCAGTCCCTGACAACTTTGCCTTTAAGAGGATTCGCTTCAAACGCGTGATCGCAAAATAAGTCACGAAAGACTCAATTTACATGAAAAATACATAGCGCTCCAATGCAAAACCCAACAACTATTGTATAGAACAAAACATTAAATTATCAACTCAGTAAACTGCTAACTGAAAATTAGGTTTCATTAAAGGACGATAGACATTGGAAATCCTGTTAATTAACTCTTCAAAATGAGGAGAAATACCTTCAAATTTCTTTGAGAAGTTGTACTTTGCAGCGATGCAAAATCCACACACACGGTTTGGTGAGAGAAAATATGGCGATCCCAGAAAATTTACATTTGATCACGTGGTTACTCAGCTTTAATTACGCTTCTGCGCATAATCATACACAATACTGCTGACCAGCCAATGTATGTGTCACGAAAAAACGATATTGACAGAACATATGGTTTCAAAATCAATCAGTTCATTTACGCCACAGGCAGCCCAGACTCATACTGAGACTGAAAAAAGGCCATCTCAAAAATAAGAAACTTTGTATGAAAATTATTTGTTTCTCTCCTTTCCATGTTAAAAAAATTTCATGTTACAAAATAAAATGGAAATAAACGTATCTTGAGGCTTGTTGAGAAGTTGCTTGATGGCCTTGGGGCACAGAAGGAAAGATTTGATGTGTTACAAACGATAGTCTTCTATGTATATAATATGTAGAGTATATTAGTCAAGCTTTAACATAACTTGTGATGATTGCATGTAAGGGAAAACAACCGACTGATTGTACTCTAATCTGAAGATAATATCATGTGATTATTTACAATCTTGAAATAGCAAGCAAGCCCGCAGCCATTCCCAAAACTTGTAGACACTAATATGGGCACTAAGGCCAAGTTGTTAGCCGGCATTACCCCTTAAATCTATCGTAAATAAAAGTCAGCCTGGTGTTAGCAGCCATGGACAGCTGTCAGCTTACGTGGCCTTAGTGCGTCCTACACGACTTAACTATTATTCATGTTATTATTCATATTCATGTTATTATTATTCATATTATTCATCATACTAGCATGTCTTCATTTTTTTTTCCTTTTTGTTATTTCGTGTTCAGTTTCTTTAAAACTCTAAATACCCATGTGTTCTTGTTAAATTTGCTTATTTCAAACACAGAATTAAAGAAGTCTTGGTTGGTTCGGTTATTAAGATCTTCAAGGTTTCGGGTTCGAGCCCCGGTTAATCCGAACAAAGACCATTTTTACCATTTGACAGAAGACCTTTTCCGTCAAAGCTTGCTCAGCTTTCGATGCTTACAGTACAACGTTAGTGAAATGAGTACCAGCTTTTGTTGGGAGTTTTAAATGTACGATGATTTAGTTTCCAACCAGGAAACCAGTTTCCAGCCCTTTTCATTTACAAGTGCAGTTTGATTCGGACGTCGTACTCGGTTTTTGGTGGACGTCAATCAAACTTTGACTAAGATCTTGTCGACAGCTGCTGTAAACAAAAGGCTTTTGTTTGACGTCCACCAAAAACCAAGTATAAGGTCGGAAACAGACTGCATGCGAAAATGAAAACTGCTGTAAGTGTAAGGACTACACTTGACTTTACAGAATACGGAGATAGATACCAGGTTCATTGGCCATTTAGTTTGAAAAGGAACTTAGCTTCTCGATCTTTAATACTCGTCTCAGTGTTACTGTTAAAATAATTTGTCACACAATAAAGGACTACAGTATAATGTGAAGTGTTTAATTTCATTGACATTTATCGGCATAATGCTAAATATACACTAGTAATTATATCTAATGTAAACAATACGGCTTTATTACTAAAATGGTTAAATAAGTCATAAACTAATTGCGTTCGACGAAGGAGAACGCATACTAATCTCTGTGGTGCTTGGGGTCTCAAAAGCCAGAATCTATTTGGGTCGATTTGGTACGGCGGACCGGTTAAGCCTCGACTTCATGAGGCCGGAGGGATTGGTGACTAATATCGATCATA
>JAOEHV020199795.1:0-13264 GCA_025447995.2 Isaurus tuberculatus | reverse complement strand
AAGGCTACCTGGCGCTCTTTAATCAGTTGCTTTATCTGCGGGGTAATCCAGGGCTTATCAGTTGGATGGCATTTAACTTACTTGATGGGAAAATGTAAGCTCATTGACTGTGTCACATCAGATATAAAGGACACAGCTAGCTCATCAGCAGTGGGATTGATTCCACAATCACTAAACCAATTCCTATGCCCGGCCCACAGACCAAAACTACTTTTACCCGACTCAGGAAAGCGACGCATGGGTTTCTAACACAGTGATTGTTACCTTTCTCATAGAAACAAGGTGACCATAGTATAGAATTATGATCAGATGATCCTAAGGGAGCAGATATCAGTGGGGGAACATAATAGGAATCTAGGTTAGTCATGATTAGGTCAAGAATAGCTTCATTTCTAGCTATAGTCGGTTGTTGTACGATTTGCTTTAAATTATGACTAGCTATAATGTCACTAATGTCCAGATTATTAAAGTCCCCTAATAATACTATACCACAATCAGGATACTTGTTCTTTAAAATGTCAATCGAATTGATCAGGTATTCACATAAACGATTTTGGTCTTCGGCAGTCTGATCCGGGGATGGTATACAACGCAAACCGCAATACATGATAGTGGTCTTCTTAGAAGTTTAGGACAAAGCCAAAGCCACAGACATTCAAAATCAGAACATTCCAAGTCCAGACGTCGTATCCCGTTTAACGTATGTGAGAGGTAGATAAAGACACCCCCACCTCGTCCCTGTAGGCGGTCCCTTCGGTAGATTTCATATCCTTTAACAGATATAAAGTTGTCCGAAATATCGCTATTGAACCAAGTTTCTGTAACAGCAGCAATGTCGATGTTATTATGAATTATGGTTGCTGTAAATTCATCAATTTTATTCTTCAGAGATCTTGCATTCAATAAACAGAAATGTGGAAGACCGCGAAAAGTTCCCTGATTGGAAAAAGCATTGCCGACGTTGTTCTTTTGAGACAGAGGTGGCGAAGCAGAACGAGCAGAAACTAAGGAATTTGCATATTCGTTACTGTTTTGAGACAGAGGTGGCGAAGCAGAACGACCAGAAACCAAGGAATTTGCATATTCTACTTCAAGGTTGTTACTTTGAATATTTAATATGTTGGTAAATTTTCCCCTTCAGTAGAAACAACTTCAGATAATGGTAGAGCATATTGTATTTCCAGTAATCTTCTTCTCAGCCCAGCTCTGCAACCCCGTCGCGTTGGTTTCCTTTTTGAAATTCCCACTCGTATCAAAGTCAGCCATAGTTCACGGCGAAGTGGCTCAAGAGCAAAACGAGTTGAAAGTGACAAAGCGTTCCTTGAATACGTAGAAAGCATCCAGGATATCACCAACCATGGCAGCAAATATAAGTTCATTTAAAACTCACTCGAAACGAGGAGGATTGAACTAACTTTGTAGAGCTACACAGGACGCTTGCTGCCACTAGGCGCCTACGTCATCGAGTTCTGCCAAAAGTAAAAATAAGATTAGAATTTTAAATATTACAAAAACTAGGATTTTAAAAACGCAAAAGCCGAAGTACAAGTAAACTGAATTAGTAGTAATAATACAACTGGCTATAAACAAAACAAAAACAGTGTATATAAAAACGGTGTAAACTTTGAAAATTGCCTTTTTCCCTAAGCGGCACTGATGTACTTCATATTATTTATGCTTGGATACCGGCAGACGGAAAAGGTTACCGTTTCAAACAAGTATATGTTACTATTTCACATCTGTGGGAACTGCATTCTTGAACGTGTGTAGAGCTAATTATAAGAAATCATAACTAGACTTCCTTTACTAAGAAATCTAAAGTCATTTACTACAATAGTTCTATCTAACCAAATGTCCAGGTCACTTCTTAATAAATGTTTTAGTGACTCCGTCACACTAGACAGCGTTTTGACCAGGTCGAACCATATGTTGACTAATTTTGGTAACTAAAAATTCATGTTATATCAATTGGTCAAACAGGCATTGTCAAACCTTGGTTCAAATTCTGAGTATGTATAGTCACAAACCATGGGGAACTATGTTTTGACCAAAGTGGGCCTGAAACGCTGTTAGCAATTAAAAAAATAATTGTTCATCGAACAAAAAATTGATGGCCTATGCACATGTATATTGTAATAAAGTGGGTTGGCCAGCTGCCTAGCCAGGGCAAATTGAAACAGCCTGATACAGTAGTATACGTAAAAGTAGCTGTGAAAAATTTCACTTCACAAAATAATAAATTCAAGCCTGTTTTACCGAGACCATTGATATGAACTAAATTGAAACATATTGTTCAGTAACAGTATAAAACAACAATATTTATAACTTGAACTTGTCTTCCAGTTAGTGAAACAAATAGAAAGTCGGTGATAAATTGAACCACAAAATAATGGTTAAGCAGTAGGAAACTGTTGTAGTCCCAGCAGTTCTTTCATTTGCATAACAAATTTGCCTGTTTTACTAAGGACATATGAACAATTTCCTAAGGGGCTGACCAGTCAATGAATATGGGGGGTGGGAGTCGGAGCAGAAGGGGGGTGGGTCATGTTGTTTTAAGCTTAGGCTATTTAACAACTATCCCCCCGAAGGGGAGGTGAATAGTGAGTAATTATTAACCAAAGTGGAGGTGAATATACTGGATTTCCACTGACACTGAGGTGAATAATTATATTAGCATATACCCAATCAGTGAATCAGTGAGAAAGAGCCTTTTTTTATATGTCTGGGTAAGCTGCATATTTTTCTTTTATTTGTTCAATAACTAATTTTTTAAACAAGGCCAGTAGTAAAAACTTGTATTGCGTCTGTCCTAATATAATAATCAACAATTAAATAATAAAATGCATCTCTTTTGCAATGTCTTTTTCTGCACATGGCTTCATATAAAGCACCAACTAGAAATCAATTATTTAAAAAAAAATTCAATTAAAGTCAATCAAAACTGTGAACGTCTTCCATACTGATAGGCACATAGCTGTGTTTTCATGGAATGTTTTTACTAGCTTTACTAACTTCCACTGTGCTATTATCAAGACAATAGTTTAATTTGCTAATTATCTTGCCCTATACAGGGGAATTTAAGCATCAAAAGCATCCCATGAAAAACTTTAAAGTCAATAAACATTGCATAATATATAAACAAAAAAAGGTTTATTATTTATGTATTATTATGGTAGTATGTAACACTTAAAATAACATGCTAGGTGGCGAACTTTAACTAGCATGGTGTCCTTGTTTACAATCAAATAAAAAGTCAGACAATACTCAATGTCCTAATTTTCAGAATCATAAATTTGCTTTGGCTACCTTGCTTGTTTGATAAAACATAAAAATAAGCACTATTACTATTATTATGAATATTATTGTTTTCATTATGTTTTGTATTTATTTTTGTTTTTATTATTATTATAAAAACTAGATTTGAAAGCATGTCATTACTTTCCTTTTTTTATAAACCAAAAAATTCTTTCAAACATCATCAAAGAAAAGCTATAATTAAGTACTAAACATGTGAAAATCACTTTTAATTTAAGACAGTTGCTCTATAATGCAACGACATAAAGTGAAATTTGTGGGTTATCAAATTTTGTGCCTTTGTTTGGGGAACGGGTCATGTTAGTTTGATCCGCTGTTACAAAAGAGTATTGGGAAGTTTTCATCGATTTTTAAACAAAAAAGCAATGAAACGAACAACTTACCGCACACACTTTAACAGTTCAACTATTCGAGACCCCAATAAGATACATAGCAAAGACATCGGTGTATACGATGGGAAGAAAATAATACTAATATATAGATTTAGGCACTGCCTAAAAGCGGAGCTCCCAAAGAAGTATTATTAACAGTGCTGTAGTCGCTGAAAAGCCTTTTCCACTTAGCACGCAAAAGAGGCTTTTCAGCAGTACATTACGGTGGCCGACAGGGGACACTCTTAGTGGAAAGTGCTAAGTCCAAACTCACTTATGACTTTTCACTTCAACTTGTTCACTTTTGACTTGTGTCCTGCCACTTAAACACTTGCGGCTTGCGAGTTCACCACTTTTAACTTGCGACTTTGCGATTCACCACTTACGACTTTGTGATTTACCAGTTACGACTTTGTGATTTATCGCTTACGACTTATGGGTTATGTTTTGCAACTTTATCACTTGCGAGTTACGACTTGCAACTGGACATCCAGCCGAGAGGGGACACATCCGGGACGTGGCACGTGATATCTACACTAACCGGAAGCATGGCGGACGTGAGCGATGTCGAAGGTAAACATGCCAGAAGAAAGAGGTCTAAATAGAATATTCGAATAGAATATCTGCCCTTTTACTGTTTTAAATTTCATATATATATAGCTGCGTGACCCGCTTAATGCGTTTAAACCGATCCCAAGTTGTGATTTTGAGATATTTGAAGAGGGATTTCAACGTACAATGGAGGTTAGTTCCCTGACCTGCAACTAGGTTGAGCTCTTAGAGCGGCTACTTATGTAAACTAAATAAGAATTATTTCTTAGTTTAATTAAAATTTATAAGATTAACTTCCTCACATGTCATGAATTTGCTTAATAACAGTTAGTGTAATAAAAAATGTTTTCTTTTTTAAGTCGAAAGCGTCTTCAGAGGTATTGCAAGAGAAATGGAATTCATAGACACGAGTGCCTTAGCCCACAAGATGTTGTAGAAGCCATAATGGTAAGCCTTTTTTAACAGTTATCCCAAATGTTGGCTCCGCCCGTGCCTAACAACTTCGTGTCGTCCAAATTCAGTCTGTAATCATACTTGTGATTAATTAATCAGACTGTCGCTTCGCGGTCGTTCGATTTTGTTTCAAAATCACTCTTATGATTACAGGCTGAATTGGACTCCACTCAGTCCTATTACCATTATTAATTAGTACTTACAGATTTTCATTTGCCTATTCTTTTTAAAAGGAAGAATCCAAGGGATGTGCCGAAAGGCTTGGGTATCGCATGATGTGGGAGAGGCTTAGAAGAAAAGGCATACTTTGCAAAAGGTATGGCATATGGTAAACCTACATCAAGGAGTTTTATTCTTGGATTGCATGTGGCATTACTTGCCATGCTTGAGGACAGAACAAAAAAGTTTATAGTTCATTTGCTCCATCTTTTTTTCTCTCCACTAGCATGGCCACCACACCTTTTGTTGTTTTATTCCCTAAGGAATAGTTGCAAACCTAGAATTATTTTGTTTATGCATTATTAATTTAAAGGGGATTAATGGCATCCCGAGAGGGGGTTCTGGCTAGATTCCAGCTTATTGGAAAATAATCAATAAATTGACATTTGAATCTGCTTTCTGTCTCCTGTGAGAATCCCGAGTAATAAGGCTGCAAAACTCCTTCAAGGGCATTCATTATGCAGAAAAAATGGAATTCATCGTAGGCATAAATCTTAGTTGGTTTGACAATATTATAATGTTACAAAATACTGGACCATAACACAAGCTTCATAATTATTTTGTTTCACAGAGATCAGGTTGCAGCTGGTATGAAACTGTTGGGCTTGGAGAATGCACCCCCTGTGAAAAAGAAGAAGCATCCTCATGTTATGTCAGCCCAGTATGATTGTGTTTTGATTTATAAAATTTTGCCAGTTTTAAATTATCTTCTCAATTTTTCTATTTTATTTTAGCATGGTGGGCAGTTCGAAAAATTTGAGTTTAAGGGACTTCCATCAGTTGAATTTCCCAAATGTTGTTCCAGTTTTGCAGTAATATAAGATATTGCTATTTTGAAATTTGTGTAAATCCTAGCTTTATTTTTTAGGGTCCTGGTAATGTTTGGCATGTGGATGGAAATGATAAGTTGTCACAGTTTGGTTTCTTTTTCCATGGGGCTATTGACGGTTATAGTCGAAAGATTTTATGGCTACATGTTTTTGTCACCAACAAAGATCCATGGCTGATTGGAAAGTTTTTCCTTGAAACTGTTGAACAACTAAATGGTACATATACGACGTTTAATTGACTCAGCATATAATTACACAGGCCGTAGCGCAAATAGCGGGGTTAGCAATTCTGAGGGGGAGTAGGGGGGGGGCAATATGACTAGTAGTGGAAATCATATTACCCAATATGCTAGAGAAGGTAGAGGTGATACTGCATGCACGTATTACAAACCTGCAAGGAAAGAATTATGGGTCAAATGTCCTCCAGAAACTATGGAAATTTAGGCTTGCCGGACGGTGATTTATAACCTGTCTGTTATAATAGCAACAAGAGTACATTGTGCTCTTGTTGTGATTGAAAAAGCCATACAAATCACATTTAACTTTGATATACTATTTAAAATAATAATGACCTACACTGCTACACACAGGGCCAGGTTCTGTAGCAGGCTTGATTACTTTGTGGTTTACAGGTCTGAGATGTCTGATCATGAAGATTTTGTCATATTGTTCATTTTTTGTACAATGTGATACTGAGTGGCATTAACATTGAATTAATCTTTAGAATAGTGTGCATTATGCTTATATGTAGCACATAATAACCTTATTATTTAAAATTATCAAATGCAATTTTAAGTGTGGGCAAGAAAGAAATGAATAATAAAAATAAATTTTGATAAATTTTTGTTAATTAACTTTGTTTAACCCTATTTGTGTTGGAGGATGTCCTTGTAGAGTACAGTGTGACAAGGAAACAGAAAACCCCATCTTGGCTAAATGTCAAATGTTCATCTGAAGAAACCACAATGATTGTTTGGCAGGTCCAAGAAGTTATTTTGAGAGTTCATCATCACATATAAACCAGGTTGATATCCACTGACTAGGATGTTAGACACCGAGGTGTCCCAAGCAGCATGTCCAGTATCTGTATAAAACTTCAATTATTGCATACATTCTTCATTTGCAGTGTTGTTGTAAAATATTTTGTTTTCAATCTCTAAATTGCTGGATGTTTCAAATATTGGTAAAACAGTAATGCTGATTTGTCCTTTACATTGTGTTTAATTATATATAGTGCACGTCCTAGATGTTAAAGATTAGTATATATTTGTTAATCCTGCCTTTTGCATATCTCCGGTCATCATTGTTTCTATTCCTGCCTCTTAAGTGTATCTTACATAATTTATGTTTCTTTCAGCCAATAGAGGCATTTTGGCGTCAGTATAGAGAGGGTGGCATCCAATTCTGGATTGATCACTTCAAGGTATTTTTCTTTTCTTGGTTACATTTACTTATGGTCATTATTCCTGTAAATTAATCACTCAAAAAGAAATATTTGTTAAAAAAAACTTGTAACTGATGTTGATTTAACAAATATATATCTGGTGCAGCTCTTCCCTTGATTCATTGTTGATAATCATTTTGGCTTAAGTAATGGAGTCACTAACACGATATTTCAAAAAGAGAGAATCAGTCCTGCCTCACCCCCCCCCCCTTCCACCCTCCCCCTACAACTTGTGTTTTTATAAACCTCTGGGACTATTTTTAAAGCAAGTATAATAAAATAACACCTTTTTTACAGGAGCTGAAAACCAGTGGGAAGTGGAATCCAGATGATTGCATACATAAGTAAGTAATTTATTGCGTGCTTCCAGACCTGGAATTTCTAAGTAAACATGAACACCTTAGACATGGCAGGATTACAGAAAATGTTATTTTGATAGTGTAAAAATAACATTGGAAGGGTCAGTGAGTAAAAACCTAGGTAAAAACCTTAATTTCACATAATATTGTTGCAAGGCTAAAGTCATTGGCATTTGGCTCATTTCATCTAAAATACATAGTCTATCTCTTTAGATTGGCTTTGCTTTACGTATACATGCCTATCCTAGAAGAAGAAGTGTTCAATGTAATGAGTGACTGGAATGGCCATAAGATAAGGCTACAAAAACGGACTGACAGACCAAACGGGATACCAGACGAGTTATTTGACTTTCCTAAACTCAAAGGTAAAATATTGTCTTTTTTACCGAAAAATAAAATAAACTGGAATCTCAACCTCCCAAAAAGACAAAAGAAAACAAGAAAGTATTGGAGCATTGTCAAGCTGGTATGGATGTATTTCATGATAATTTTTAGTTGAAGATAAGTTACATTGTTACATTAACCTTTACTGTCACTACAAATTTTAATTGTTCTTGTTTTTATTTACAGGTGGAAGGAGGATGGAGAAGTCTGTCAGCAGGGCAGATATCGAATTCCTAATGAATAAGTTAGACTTAAACCAAAGATTACAATATCTCCCTGATTCTTTCAAGAAGGAAGGTGATGCTTTTATGCACAAAAGTGATGTAAATCTAAACATTGACACTGCTCCAAGAATTTACGAAGTCTTTGTTGACTATCTGAAAAAGGAGTACTCATAATGTTATAACAGAATGTGTACATCCAAATTGGTTGGTTCAAGTTTTGTAATAAATGCCTAGTTGTAACGCTTTATAGTGCTTTCATAATGCTAACACAAATTAAAAGAAATAGCAGAATGTGCGTATGTACATCAGAACAAATTAAAATGAGGTGAGGTGTGCCCTAAATTGCTGATACTAAAAGCATCGAGAAGGGAGGTTGGAAAATTAATTTCTGCAAGACAAGAATTTTGACTCCATATGAGTGCCTATCTTTATATTTATTTATTTATAAAGTTTACCATCATACAACAACAACTGAATTATCTCATGATCTGAATCATTCTTTGACAATCAACCAATGGTGTCAGAAGCACATGGTATTTTTTCTTATCTTCACTATAGATCAGGGTTTTCTGGGTGTTTACAAAACCTGGGATAGTCAGGCCACCATATTTCATGTTTTTTTATACAAAAAATGCAGTTTGATTTAAAATATTTCATTTATGGTACTGTATTCATAACTGAATAACCAACAACAATAACATCAATATGGCTACAGAAATTTAACATGCAAAGAAATGAGGCAGCAATATGTAACTTTTGGTATTCTGGAGCAGTTACCATATTTCCAGGCTGGAATCCACCAAAACCTTAATGTCTGGTAGAAATTTCACAAAGGTGGGCCTTTCCACTGCATCCCTAAAACATGCAGTGATGATTTTCTTTGCTTCATCTGGGACTTTTGCAAAATCAAACTTGGGATAGCGATTATCAACAACTATAGCCTTAGTAACCTGTGGGGCTGTCATGCCCACCCAAGCTGGCCGTCTCATGTACATCTCAAGAACTATAACAGCAAATGAATACACATCAACAGCAGAAGTGGGTTTCTCTCCATTCATTTGTTCTTTGTGCTGATAAGCTAGGCTTCCTGCATTTCCCGCTAAAGTTGTCTGTGTTGTATCTATCAGCTTACCAACACCAAGATCACAAATGATTGCCTTGTTGCTCGGGTATTCCACCTACCAAGCAAACAATTAAAATATCTATTTTGATGACCATCTATGCTGTGATACAGTATTTTTTTTACTATATCTTAACTTTTAGTTTGAGGTTGACGGAAGATACCTTGACTAACAGAGTCTCCAAGCATCACTTGGTATTACAAAACTAGAGAAGCTTTGAAGGCTACACGGTACACAGGGTACGAAAGAAACTGTCACTTTTTATCTGTTTCCTTCTTTCTGGTTAAACTACTTATATATAGGCTTTAGGTTTGGTTACCTACCATAATGTTTGCTGGTTTCAGATCTTGATGCACAATTGATCTTTCACTTATGTAGCCCATGCCCTGGCAAATGTTATATAGTATGAATCCATTCCATTTTTTGTCCAGGATCTGAAAGAGGTTGAGTCTCTTTTAGATATAAGTGATATACGTTTTTTAAGAAAGTCAGGCTTATATGGTTCTTATATATTAAGAGTAGCTGATATTATAAGCTAGTGATATCAGGTGCTTTATGCAAAATCATCCTAGGTGTTCTTAAGTGCACTTATAATTAAATAGCCCTCCCTCCCTGTTAAAATAATGATATAATGACTGCTCCATTAAGTCTAGGTTTTGCCTTTTGAATAGGGCATTGATTTCAAAGATTTTGCTGCCTTTTCAATGTACCCCTATCACCCAGCTTCTCTTGTCAAGATTATCACAATTTGTGCACTATAACATACCTGGATGGAAACCTATTGCCTTGGCCAGATTTTGGCCCTTGATATAATTGGTCACTAAGAGAAGTGAGTCATCTGTCTTCACATGACCAACCAACATTATGACATTTGGATGCCTTAGGCGACTGTTATGCAAAAGAATGACAATTATTATCACATTTGCTTGTATGCAGTCCATAAAGATGTGGGCAACACATATATTTAGGCAACAGGTTTGAAAATGATCATAAGAAATACAAATTTCTCCCATCATAATTAAATAAGAATATTTTTTTTCTGGATGGAGAAAGCAAAGCACACATAAAATATCTAGGCAAATTCCAGTGCTCTTTCACTAAGATCTATTACACTCATCACAACACTAGACTCGTAGAAAACATGTGCTATACAATTTGAAAATTGTCAATTTTAATTTCCGGTTAGAAGGGTAAAAAGTCATGCATCAAATATTCTGTAGCAGTGGTGTTCTGCCCATTAAAGTGCAGAATTATTTTTTATTAGATCAAGAACAAAGTAATTTAATCTTAAATTTGCTCACCTACACAGCATCACTTCGTTGAAATCTGGTTCTCCATTGAGAGTAATGTCTTTTATGGCAACTTGCATGCCCTTCCATGTCCCTCTATGTACCTGGCCAAATTGACCCTGTCCTATCACTTCTAAGAACTCCAGGTCTTGTCTGTTAATATCAACACTTGCCATGTCTAATAAAAAAGAAGTACAGTAAGTATTTAAAATATACTTTAAAATGCCTGTTACCATAAAATCCTTATTTATTTTCTTTTGGAAGTTTTGTCCTGCTTAAAAAATCAATAAACTGAAACTTAAACATGCATTAAAACTATTAGAAAAACTATTTTTGTGAGAATACACTTCATCTTGTTAAGAGTAAGAAATGTTTCTTACATGGTTTTTATCATAACAAAATTATATGATCTCGTCCTATAACTAACCTTGCTTACGAAGGAAAACATTATCCACCTGAAGAAATTCCCCTGATGAGGAAGTATAAGATGGTTTTGATGGGACATTAGTAGACAATGGGTTGGTTGGGACAGCAGCAGAAGATGGCATGGATGAGAATTCTGGTCTGCTAGGTCGTAAGACACTGGTTGGAACTGTGTTGCAATAATAAGGATGACCAGAAGCACAGTTCCAAAGGCTGTATGGAGGGGGTGGGAAGGAATGGGGCAGAAATCCTGGCATAGTTTGCCAGAAGTAGGACACCATCCGACTTGGGAACATGTGTTGGCCACTTTCTTCTGGGGCAGCAGTAGATGATTGGATGGGTGCACCAACAGCAGACGATACAATGGGTAGGCCAGCAGCAGATGCTAGAATGGGCGGGGATGCAGCAGCTGACAGGATGGGTGGGGCAGCAGCAGATGACAGGATGGGTAGGGCAGCAGCAGACGATGGTATGGGTGGAGCAGTAGACGATGGTATGGGCAGGCCAGCAGCAGACAATAAGTTGGGTGGAGCATTAGTAGGTGGGTTGGATGGGACAGCACGACTACCACTTTCATATTCAAAGGTATCTTCCCTTCTTTTTTCACTTGTATTTGAGCCACTGCTTGACAAAGTGATTTCACAGTAATCAGTGGCTCCCCACGCAGTTTGATCAATGAAGGAATCAGATCTACTTTCAGCAGAACTGAAGAGGTCCCGATCATGAGCTAAAAGAAAGAAAAACAGAGTAAACTAAAAGTAATTTGCATGCTATTTTTTATAGTGATCAAGCGATAAAAAACAGGCAGCCAATGAAAATGTCAATGAAAAATAATGAATTGTTATTTGGCAATAATTGAAATATGTTGATATAGGCATAAATAAACAGCAAAGAGTAATACCTTTTACATAGGTGGATCTTTTTGCTTTTTTCACTGGACGCTTTGCCTTTAAAAAATATTTGCATGTTATTAAACATCTTCCAGTTTTCCTATTTTAACAATAGCTTGCTGCAGTATATTACAAATCAACTCTCTTTTTGCATATTGCATGGTATCTAATTATAGTAGGACATTTAATTTGTACATGGCTCATACAATATTGAACCTCCAAGTATTTCGGATAACAGACAAATTTAATGCTGTATCAGACTGTATATTGGTCCAATTACTTTTCACAGTATATCTATATACAGAAGAACACTTTATCCATTTTTTCCTCTGCAACGTGAAGACACACCCTGCAATTAATATTACCTTAATAAGCACCCCTACACTTGATGTCCTCCCAAGTTCGGTGTCATTTCTAGTTTTAGCAATGGCTTTCTTTTTGGATGTATCAACTAGGAATATATCCTTGTCTTCTGGAAGTTGCTGGTCATCACATTCCATGACAGCATTCCAGCATGCAAGTTTCAAAGTCGCCATGACAGGAGCTGATGAAACCTTAAAAAATACACAGTTATTCAATCAGGCTTTTTACATAATCTTTTACATGGCATTTGTTTGTTATCATTATTGTTATAACCTTTTACTTACCTTTATTGGGATGTACCCTTTCTCAGATGTTATGTTGTTTTGTCTTGAGAAAGCCATTTTGGTCACCAAATAGTCCTGTGAATTTTATAATTAAGTGTTAAATTATATCAATATATTTCACTTTATAAAATAACCAAAATGGTACAGTATGTGCATTGTGATAGGTTAAATAACTGCGGTTTATTGTGCTGGGAACAATAATAAATCACTTGGGATATTGGGAGAACAACTGAAAAGTTTGTAAACCCCTCGCGTTTGGCTCTGGTAAACCCGTAAAAAAGTAAGTTTTATTGCTCAAGTAAACAGTGTAAGCAAGCAATATTATATCATATCCAACAGGAATCCTCGAAAGTCAAAGAGAGGAGACTGCTCTATCTGGAACACATCACAAAAATGGACTCTACTTGCCTTTTTTTTAGAATTTCTACCTTCTACCCCACATTTATTTAGTCTCCACTTTTGAACCTCTGACCATGCTGCAATAGGGAAAATGAACTTTGTAAAAATGGTTTCAAAAATTATTCCCATTTACTTATTACAATACATTACACAAAAACTATGTAGCAATTAACTAATATAGCTTTTAAACTTGTGGCCTCCTTTGACTGTAATGCACCTACCAATGTTAAGCCGCTGGGGGGGGGGGAGGCCGGGCAAAGGCGGGGAATTTGAACTCCGATCATCTTTTCAGTTCAAATGCCCGACCCCAGGGAAATTAACCATGGTCAAAAGAGTGCAAATTC
>JAOEHV020199699.1:0-13266 GCA_025447995.2 Isaurus tuberculatus | reverse complement strand
GCCAATTGAAACGATTCTTTTGTCACATGACTTAATTTAAGATAGCGGCAACAGTGAAGTAGTTAGCGAATATATTTTGAAGGACGAAATTATTGATCTTTATGGGCTAATTTTACTGTCTTTGCTGAGCAGCAAGCTCAAATTCAGTGCACATGGTGAGATTTTAGCCTCACGAGTTAAAAAATATCAAACATATTTGATTTCAACTCAAGGTTGCACGAGGCCAAAAACTCAGTGAAATTTATGCGCACACGGCGAGCTAAGTGCTGAGCAAACGGGCACGAATAACTTTTTGCTCAGCAGATAGCTCTCGTGTGCTGCAGGCTTAACATTGACAATCAAAACATTTCAACCCAGATAAACATAAATTATTATCACAACCAAAAGTACTTTCCTTTATACTGTACCAATATATACTTCAAATACATACCATTTGAAAGTGGGGGTTTTACTTTTAGGTCAAGTAAAAGAAAATAATTGGTTAGCGTCCTTTTTTCAGAAATTTTATGGTCGGGAGGGAGGTTTTTTTTTGACTCGGAAGTTTAGATGCTAAAAATACAATAAGACATATCCCTATTTATTGTTGTTCTTGCATCCAAGTGTTCAGGCACATCATATCATACATATAGTTTGTTTTTAAAAAGACTAAAAAATCTTATCGGATTTGTTCAGTTTTCGGACAACTAATTTAGATTTCTACTAAGTTTTGCAGACGCAAAATAGTATTAAAGTATTTTTAAAGACAAACTATGAAAATTAAAAAAAAAATATTGGATCGGGCGCTTTTTCAATGATCGGGCGGGGACGCTAACCAACTTTTTGTTTATATTATTTTTAGGCACAAAATTTGGTTACAGTATAGGCCTGGAGCACAAACATAAAAAGAGTTGTAGTGTACATAATTTGAGTTTTAATAGATCTTTTCTTCTGATTGGTTAAGGACTACTAAACTCCTCTGGAGTTACCAATAAATTTCAGTTGAGTGCGAGCGATTATGATTTAATAAACTTCGATTTTATACTTCAATACGTCTTTAAAACAACCACACTTTAAGCTATAACATGGGCATTTGTTTCTACCAACTTTACCTTTCCACTGCCGGGTTCGCTCAATGCCTGTTTCACAAGTACATTGTCTTCGTGGCATTTAACAGTTGAAATCATTCCGCCAAAAGTTTTTTTCAAACCATAATCTTTGAATCCTGGGTAGACGTACTGTAGAATATCGCTGTACGCATCACTGAGGTCGGCAGTTTTCAGCTCAGACATAACTGAATGGCTTCTACGAATATATAACTTTGATGATAAGATCACATTTGCTCCCAAAATGTTCCGCCAAGTGACCAGCATGGCAAATACTTGCACGTTCCAGGAGACTGGGCTAAGGTTTGTCAAATATTACAGTCTTCCTGTCCCCCCCCCTAAGTAATTTTATGTTACTAATTCGCAAGTGATAATTTAAAACTTCAGAAAATGCTTTATATATATTGTTTTAAAATGAAAAAAATACTTTATAACTAGTTATCGAAAAGCTGGTTTCTTCTCACGTTAAGAGAACTTCTGAAATATCATCCTCACAAAATATTGGTAGCACCGTTGTTATGTTGGGCATTTTTCTTCTATGGTTTCACATTTCATTCACATTTTTTCATTGACAATATCAAACGTGCGCTTTGAGATCGGATTCATGTTGAAAATGTCTCATTCATTTGCTACGCTCACTTGTGAAAAGGTTTTTTAACACTCGAGGAAATACATAAGTGTCAGTTAAAGACTAGAACTGGCTAGATGGGAAAACTTACTTTTTACAGTTTTATTTTTATTTTAAAAAAGAGAATAACGGAAGGAAGCTAGAACAATGGGAGATAGTATAACACTATTTTAAAATCAAGTTTAAGTTTACCAGAAAACAAAAATTATAAACCGTGTAATAAAGTATTAAAGTGAATAATCCATTAAACGTCTATTTAACTTTAAGTTTTTATATTCTCATAGGGATATATTCTTGTATTCTGATAAGAGAGAAACAGAGTTAAGCGTTTTTACACCAGTATCTCTTAATGCTTAGGCCTTTTAAAATATATGTATTTCCTGTAGAAGCGTAAAACTTTCCCCACAGCTCCCTCAAGTTTCTCTTTTCAAATAAAAAAGATGAGGAAATTTAGGGAGTCTCAAGGTTTTATAAAGATGGTTGCATGGAATAGGGCCTCCCCTCCCATCATAAGTTTCTATTTTAAAAATACACGCACACTCGGCAAATTCAACAATAAATTTTGGCAGTTTCAAAGTTTTGGGTTTCCTATGTTGGAAGATCGAAAATCTCTCAGATCTCTGGCTGAAATTCTTTTATAAAGTTGACCCTTATTTTTAAAATCAAGGGTGTGACTTGTAGACGTCCAGAATCATCTCCTCCCTTTCCTCCATAAGTTTCTATTTTTTGACTGCAGCAAAGATAATTTTGACAATATCAATAGGATAAAATCTAAATCCTCTCATATAAAGATGGAGATCCGTCAAGCACGTGGAGTGACAATTACGACTTCACCTCCCCTATAAGTTTCTTATGGTCCTTTGTTAATATATTGTGTTTTGATCTGTGTCTGTTGATCAGAAATGATCGTCACGCCAAATATGGTATGCATGTACCCATCCAGGAAGCACAGACATCGCCGGGAATATACTGAGGGAGGATCGGAAAGGATGGACGAGCATATGAGTAAAGAAATGACATGACTCCCAGTGTGTGAAACAAAAATTCTTTCAATTTATAACAAGTTGCTGTGGCTTGTCGAAACTTTTAACAAAACTTTAATAGGTATTTTGCCAAAATGGTCGACGAAACGGAGGAAGTTGGCGCTGCTGTTATCGGTGAGAATGGTTTTTGCTCCAAGTAGGTTTTCTTAACTTTGTCTTGCTCGATTTACTTGTAGTAATTGCGCTAAATTGTTCTTCTTTTTTGTTATTTAATTTGGGAAGCTATGGTCAAGTCAGCCATTGGGAAAGACGCTGAGTTAGAGCTTGTTAAGAAGATGAAGATTGAATACAAGGGCGAACGTGTTGAAAGCAGAATACTGGTACTGTATAGTTGGTTCTTTTTATCTTAGAACGATCATCGTTTTGGAAAAAAATTGGCATAACATTTTGACCGCTTTGAGATCATGTTACAAAATTAAGCGTCCTTGTGTTGTCGGTTTTTGAGTTTTTGAACTTCCTTCTTCGGTGTTTTGTTTTAGTGTATGCATATATTTTTATGCTTCGAAATTCACAGATTGATATTTGGACGACACAATGTCATTGCGCGTTTCATAACATGCCAATTATTGTTCATGTTGGCTTCGCGGTTAGTTTGAAGGATCAGTGAACTGTCCGCTTACCTACTTTAAACTAATTTAAACTACCTCGTGCCTGTCTGAAGCTTGCTTTGAAAAAAGCTGTGAAAACTCCAAGCTCAATAACTATTTTACAAATTAGAAATAGAAAGTGTTTATAATAGTGATGTGGGTGTGTTACCCTTTGCGAAACTAAAAAGTGATAGAATTTGTAGCTTTTCATAAATTAAGCAGTACATTTATTTTTCGCAATCGACATTTTCAGGTTTTCGTGTATAGATCACGAGTTTTTTTGCTTCTAAAATTGATATTTTGAAAATTGACTGGAGTTACAAACGATATGCGAGCTTTTCTAAGCGTGACATCAACATGCAAATTTTGTGTTCGTTCCTTAGAAAAGTGCGATTTATTTTTATTTCAGCTTGTAAAGTATATAAATCAGTTATCGGCTCAATGAATCTGTAAAAAGTATTTATTAGATTTAAAGACTAAATAAAAACATTAGATTTTATAGTCGAAATGATGTTAAAACTTCAACGTATATATACAACCCCACTGAGACAATTTTTATTCGATTCAGGCTCTCAGTGTAATTTCTTGAACACTGGCAACACAACCCTCAGAAGCATTTGAAACTAAGAGTGCTTGCTAACTTTCATTATTTTTTATTCAGAATTAAAAGGTTATAAAAGCAGTTGAACCATAGAAATTTGATTGTTCTTCTGTATAAATATTTTAATTTATGCATGGTGATTTTGTGATCTTGATGATAAAATGAAAACGGCTGAAGTTGAAAGGTGTCATTCCACGTTAGAGTCAATTTTTATTTAGAAGTGACCAATGTTATGAAAACAACATTTGAAATACTAAATTTATGCATTGTGAATAACTCTTAAGTGTTTTTTGTACAGTGGTAGACAAGCCCCCAGGCTTAAACTAATTGACCGTTAAAATAAATGAGCAATTGAATGTATATTACATCATTTAATGGTCTATACCATTACGTAGTTTGCCAATGAAAAGTCTTGCTAAGTTCTATATAACTTTAAGTAAGTAAACTTATAACTATGATGAAAAATACATGACTTTATGTGCATATATATATATATGTGTGAAAGCTTAGGTTTGTAAATTTCTGACTGCAAATTCATAGACAACGTATTTGATCCCCAGCATTGCAGCTGAGAGACCAATGTTTGTTCTGCTTTTGTTTTGCAACACCTTCGTTGAACAAGAACAATTTAAAATTGCTGTTTTAGTCCCCAAATTTTTCTTTTCTTCAATTAGGTGACTGTAAAAAACTCAACACACAGTTTTCTATAAGAGCAGGGTTATATATAAAACTGCAATAGGCCCTTTGCAGCTAGAGATCACATGGTACAAAATATGCCAAACTTTGCAAAAGCATGTGACAGTCTCCACTGGGAAATGCAAAACAAAGGAATATCACACTTTCTAATTAATTGTAGATTTGTCTTGGAGCCTGATACATTCTTTTGCAGTCCAGTTTGGTGTATTTTGTACCATGTGACCTCTAGCTAGCTGCAAAGGGCCTATTTTGGTATATTCTAGTTTGCAGGGTGCAGTTATCTTAGTATCAGCATTATAAACTGTGACATAGACCTGCCCTTTAATTTCAAAAAAAGGCATGTATAACCCCAGTAATTTATTCAGCCACTGTTTACAAATTATAGAATAAATGGTTAGTTAAATGTTCACAGTTATTATTGATTTGACCCATATGATTCCCATTTAAAAACTTCATACAGTTTTAATTAGATTTTTTCTGCACACTTCCAAAAAGCCAGAAGTATCAGGGAGCACTATTCTAATTAATTAGTTTTAATTAAAAAAAGATCATAAAAATTGTAAACTAACCAAGCTTTAGATTCTTTAGAGTAACATCCTACTTTTAGTTGTGTTTTTGAGTAGAGTCATGACATTTTAGTACATTTTCTAAAATGATGGATGAAGTAGAATTTTTGGGATGCCTTTTAGAAATGTTCACAAACAGTTCTGTAGTTAAAGTGCTATTAACCCTAAAAATTTTTTTTGGCTCAAATCATTTAACATATAATTTTAAGTACTTCTGCAAAAAAGTTTTTTAATGTGGTCAAAAAGTTTTTTCTTCTACAGTGGCTCAAACTAGCAAAATTTAAAGCCATCGTGTGGTTAATGACCGCGTTGTTGGGGGACTGGGTTTTGATGTCATTCCCAGACTTTCTGCTATTGCTCAACGTGTTATTTTGTAAACACAAATAGGAAAAATGTAATATACTTCTGAATCGAAAATCTTTGACTCACTCGGGTCCATCTTGCTGTGTTTTGAGCGTTTTTTGATCCAAATTAAAGAATTGATGTCCGGGAATGACGTCACAACCCAGGCCCCCTAAAACGCGGTCGTTAACCATCAAATAGCGCATTTCAAATGCTTATAAAAAATCGAGAATACGACCGATTTTGAAAATTCTTTTTTTAAACGACCTTATTTTCCAAAAACTTTCAGTAGATGAAAAAAAGATTCGGTGTTAGTAGCACTTTAAATAATGCTTATCCTGTTGCATGGCATCAAATAACCAAAGAATGTAGAAAAATGTAGTACATGTATTTATTTACTAATAAATTAAATACGTTTTCCCTATTTGTAAGAGCTTAATGCTTGTGGGATGTGGCTGGAATCATAATTACAAGTTAAGGAGCACAAAGTACAAGTCAATAATCTGCAGCCACTAAAGCCACATTCGTTGTGGACATTGCCCCCTAAATCTAATAATAATAATAATAATGACAATAATAATAATAACAATATATCCAGGAAGCCCACTCGCAGAAGTGATTTTCAGTGGGGTCCTACAAAAGTCTATACTATAAATAAAAGTGAACCAGGATTATATTGTATATAATCAGAATAAAGTAAGTTAAAATTTAACGTACCAGTGAGTTGATAGTTAGCAAAATATTAAGAACTTCACAGCCAAAGTTTGAGCTGTGTAATAACTAAGGAACCTTTGAGGTTCTGATGGCCTGTCAATGAAACTGTTTGAAAAAATACAAAAGGATTAACTCATAAATGAAAAAAGTTGACAGTGACAGGAGCTTAAGACAGGCATCAGCATGATCAGCCATCAGTTGGTAGAAATTCACTTTACCAGAATATTTTTATAGCATGGAAAGCTTGTGGTCTTGTGGCAATCATAGTTATAATTCTATTAGCAAGAATCTTTCTATGTTTTTCCACTTGAATGTATATTATTATGGATATATTGTAACAGAAGTTAATATGCAGTAATCTAGACAAGTATGTTTTTATATCAGCCAGCTGAAGACAGGCAAAGTTTAACATGAGTTTTAATAATGATACATGCCTTGCTTATCAGTGAATTCATCTGTTCTCCTTAAAACGTGTCAGTGTTGAATTAATTATTCAGTGATGTTATTGTTGTTGATTTCCAGGCCCTATCAACAAATCGCTTATATATCCTAGTGCCATCAAAATCTGGTTGCAAGGTAAGTGGTAGCATGTTGATTGTATTTAGTAATAGTTACCTTTAATTATTTTTTGTTTGCTATTTCCTCACAATATAAAAGTTATTGAGTTTTTAATACAAGTTTATCACGCAAAAACTATATAGTGCAACTTTATTTTTTTCACTTATTACATTTATTTACTGTTAGTACCTTAAGTTTATAATATTTTATTAATCAAACTCATACTGTATGTATGCACAGCATATACTTAATAATATGATATATAGGTTTCTATGTTAGTTACATACTAATAATTAGAGGACATATTTTTTCAGGGTTAAAAACAGTCATGATACAATTACTGTATGACATTGTGAAGTATTTTAAGTTTTAAGCTGAAAATTGAAAAAAAGCAATTGCTTATATTAGCTGATTTTTTGATCAACATTTAGAATGTTCCAGTTATAACATTATATGCCAGAAAATAGTATTATATATGCTCAGCATACTTGAGTTTACATTGCAGTGTTTATCAGTAGAATTTGCAGGATTAAGTCTTCCTTAGATTATTGCATAACTCTTTTTACTTGCCCTTACATGTTCCAAAAAACTAAAGAACAAAAATAGTTACATAAAATTGAATGATTGGCCTTTAAATGAATAACAGTGATTGTGAAATAAAATTATTTTGTGAATTTTGGCAAAAATGACCATGAACTGGTGACCTTTATAAATAGCCACGGTTTTACTATAAATAGAATTGATGTCATAAACTAAGCATGCATTGAAGAATATAAAATTACTCTGTTTAGTGACTGCTGCTTTTATTGTGAATACAGCATGATTTGGGATGTTGAAACATTGTTCTCCAAATGAAATACTTCTGTTAAGTTACAAAGTATAGCTGTATGAATTTATGCAGGGTGCAAAATTAAAAAAAATTTCAGCTGGTTAATTTGGATATATTTTCCAAAGCCACAGTTTTTTTCTGGTAAAAGCCAACGAATCAATGTTAATTTTGCACCCTGATATTTGTTTTTGTTGTGTCTACTGTTGCTGGCAGATTTGATGTATGATCTGAAACAATTTTTGTATCTTTAGATATCATATGACTTATTAATATTTATAATATATTAAGGTTTTATTCATGGTTTTTACATTTCAAAAACAAAAAATTGTGTAATCCTGCATTTTGAATTCAACGTTTGCCTCCAAAATCCTGCAATTTTTGTTTTTCTTTATTATAAATAACTATACAATATTTTTTTCTCTACAAAATTCAAAGCTTTAATAGATCCCTTAAGTACTGTTGACAACCGATGATTTACTATTGCAGTAAATCTAACTTATGTAATATGAGTTTTCAAGTTAAGTGCCAGTTTTCTCAAGCTAAACCCATAATAACTCCTTGCTTAGCTTTTTCAGAAGGGAATTGTGATCACAGTTTTTAACCTTTTCAGCCCCAGGCAATTTATCAACATCTAACTTCTCTTTACAAAACTCAAACAAAATAATAAACTGGTAATAAGAAATAAGGAATTGCTCAAGTGAAATAAGCTGTGAAAGTTGAAAGCCAGGTTCTCCCAAACTGCTTTTAAAATACATAGAATATGGAGCTCAGTTGGGAGAATTTACCAACACGTCATTTGTGGTATTTGGGGCTGAAAGGGTTAATAAGTAATTAACTACAATCTAAAATCTGTAGATTTTGAGGTTGTTCCTCAGTTATTTTTTTAAGTTCTTCTTAACTTGTTCGAGAGATGCATTTTTGTTCGTGGACCAACAAAAAAAAAGTTCGATCCTAAATTTTCACTTTTTTTGCTTCTCTTTTTTTGCTTTACTTAGATTGATCAGAGTCTTCATCTACTTGAGATTCAGGCAATAGAGAGCAAGAAACCACTTCAGGTATGTTATTAGCCACAAAGTTCAGAGTAGTTTAAACATGTTATCCTGGTTGCAGTATCTTCACTTGACTTGTTTTCCTGGTTGTCCTCGGAAGAACTATTGTCCTTGTGGTCTTATTTCCCCTAGTTGTCAAGATTGTCATTGGTAGATTAGTTGTCCTGATGATGAGTACTGTTAACGCTACTTATCCTGATTTTCCTTGGGGACTAGTTGCCCTATTAATTTTACCCTAGTTGATTGTCCTTAGTGGACTTGTTAGCCTGGTGGTCCTATTTACTCTAGCTTTCCTGATTGCCTGAGGCTAGCAAGTTATTCTTGTTACCCATCGTTTTCCTTGTTATCCTTGTTAAAATAGCTGGCTCAGCTGTCCAGGTGGTCCTGTGATCCTTGCCGTTGTTGTCTTAGCTAGAACAGTTCTCCTGCATGGTTGACCTAACTATTGTAGTTGTGTTGATTGTCTTAACCCTTTCATCCCCAGGCAATTTATCAACGTCTAACTTCTCCTTACATAACTTAAACAAAATAGTATAACTCGTAATGAGAAACTTGGAATTGATCAAGTGGAATAAGCTGTGGAAGTTGAAAAGCGAAATTCTCCCAAACTACTTTTATAGAAAGTATGGAACTCAGTTGGGAGAATTTGCCAACACGCCATTTGTCGTGTTTGGGGCTTAAAGGGTTAAATGGATAAGCTTTCTTGATTCCCCATTTGCCTTGTTTTTGCCCTGGTTGGCCTATCTTGGCTAGTTGCCATTTTGTTATTATTATTTTTGTTGTGCTTTGCTTTTGATTGTTACCTTTATAATTGGTATTCAGGTTTTCTTAGGTAGACAAGTGATCATAGTTGCCCAGGTAATTTTCTCTGGACTAACTGCTGTAGGTAGATGTCTTGGTTGTCGTATTTGCCTTTTTTAATTTAAGTTTTTCCACACCTGTCATAGTTTTCCTGGTTTTTCTATCTGCCCAAAGTTTTTGAATGTCCCAGTTGTCCTGTCATTTTCTTGGTGTCCCCTTGTTATAGAACTTGTTTTTGTTGTTCTGTTGTGGAGGTTGTATTAGAGTTCTTTAATAATTATTACTTACAGTTAATCTTTAAGTCATTTTTATAATAATAATTATAGTTCTCATTATATATCTCTTGTTTAAAAGGTAACCATTATCTGTAGTGACAAGTCATATAGTGTCAGAGCACAAAACCCAAAAGAAAGCATAGAATTCATAGCTCAAATCCTGGCATCTCTAAAGTCAACGTTCCCTGCTGGGAATCCAGAGTAAGTATACAGTATATGTACAAGCCTTTCCCCGAGAAAAATTGCAGACGTGCTGAAAATCACATGCCTCAGTTCAGTTAGGCATGCAGTGGCGTGTAATTTTATTTTTACATGTTTAACTATATTTAAATGCGAATTTGACACTTACGAAATCATATTTGGAAATTCTTTTCCATTTTTTGCATAAAAATGTATTTTAGCAAACATGTTATTTCAACAACGAAATCCTTGTGTATGAGCCGACGAGTTTTATCATTAACACTAAGAAGTGATTTAGAAACTCCTTTAGAGAAGGGATGTTCTTGAAAGTTGTTTACTTTACAAGTTTAATTAGCAGTACAGTCAGACGTCTCACTTATCTGGAGTTTAAATATTTGATGTTTTATGCGTGTGATAAATTGCTTGCCTCAAGGCATTTACGTGTGTGCAGAGATGTGCTGGTGTGATCGCACACCTCTCAGGGAAAGGCTTGTGTGTACAGTGATTAGATTATGTAGAACATACCTTTACACCAGGGCTACATTTCTTTTTTGAAAAGACTTATGTCCTGTATAACATCATTTGGTCGAATGACACAATATTTGCCTCGCATCACTAAACTTAATTTCCTTACGTTAAGGTGGCATGGTTAGTGCATTTGGTAAGATCTTTGCCTTCCAACCACAAGGTCCCGGGTTCGGTTCCTCGGCTCTGCCGAAATTTGAACATTTAAGTGTGATCTTCTTTTTCACCAAAGCTTACTCAGCTTTCCATTCTTATGAGGTTGGTGAATGAGTACCAGCTTCAGCTAGGAGCTAACCTGTGATAGATTGGTCAGATCAGAATTCTCTCATGATTCAACTTCACCTCAGTCTTTCAATGTAAAAAATGTTTTATTTTTTAAATTTATTCTTTGCCTTCTTTAGTCACCTGCAGATAACATATGGCCCCCCTGAGCAAGCAGAAGAAAGAAAAGAAGAAGTCTCAACGCTTGTAAAGAATCTTCGAAATGCAGAGACAGATGCTGAAGTTGGCCCTTGTGGTAATGAAGTTTACTTCAACTTTTGAGATGTGGTTTACCAGTACTTAAAATAACTCTTTGATTGTGATATGGTAATTTGGAGCTCATATAACTTTACTATTCCACTAACAAACAAACAAACAGAAAAAACTGTTTTTTCTGTTTAATGATCTTAGGTGGGTTTTCAAAAGTATATGAAAGTCTGTGCGATTACTATGGATCAAGATATCTAGAAGAAGTTGCTTGGGTAAGTTTTCTTGTAAATTGTTCATGAATGATTGTGAAAGTTCTAGTCTTTGTGGGACACAGTAAAGAACCTAAACTTTGTTGGGCAAACAAACAATATTATGTCTGGCAAGCTTTTTGATTCAAGTCTGTGAATTATTTCTCATGATTGTAATGATAGTACTTCATGTAAGTTTTGTCAGTGATGTAATGAACATCCGGGTGACTAGAGCAGAATAAAAGAACATGGCGTCGTTCACAATGTGTCGACTAGTTGTTGATAAAAAGCCAAACATTACAATTATCAAATAAATGACTTGTAATAAGAACCATTCACCCACTCCTGAGTTAACCAAGAGGAAGAGTAAAATGAAGGGGATTGACAAAAACTAGCTTTGTTCCACATAAGAAAAAAAAACCCTGATTTTAAGAATTTTATCTTTGGATAAAGTGCTGTGTAACCAAATATTTTCCAAAGCCCTAACACAAAGTAACCTGTACATTCAAATGGAACAAGACAACTATACCCATTGGGCTATACCCACCTTTCAATCAGAGTTAACCCTAACCCCTGATTTGTCTTTGCTGCATTTGAACGTCTTGATGCCATCTTACAAAGATAAGCCTGAAATAACTCAGGGAACAGGGGCAATCCCCTTCTGAGTTATTATGTTTTAAGTGAACAGAACATAAAAGGCCAAAAAAATTTATGCCATTTTTTAAGGTTGCATGGTTCACGCAGTAGGTAAGATCTCTGCCTTCCAGCCATAAGGTCCTGTCCAGAATGGAACGTTGTGTGACCTTCAATACGGCAAGGCTGACTCAGCTTTTCATCTTTATGAAGTCAATAAAAAAAGTACAAGCATCTACTGGGGGCCGAACTACGATAAATAAATTTTCAGTTCTGGAGAAATCAAAGACTCTAATCCGTTTAACACTACAGAAACCAGGGATAAATACTTGCCCGATGTGCCTTGAAAAAGGTTTAGCATTATAGTTTAGTTATACTGAATAAAAACTTTGTATTACACCATTTTATCATAGTTAGTTGGCTCCATGATAACTGCTGATTCGACTGAGTGAACGTCGTTTGAAATGAGTGCGTGCGCTCTTGAAAGCAGATATAGAAATTAACTTCTAGTGTATTTCTCGTTTTCTTCCGAAAATACACTAAAGGCCATGATATAATAAATAACTTATTAACCTAGTCCGTTCGGTCATTACAGGGAAATCTCAGATCTCTGTCTTGTTCTAATGACCTGACTATGGCCTCGGTCTGAGATTTCCCTGTAATGACTAAACGGTTAATAAGTAGTTAGTATGTATTGTTTTTATTAGGATGTGGATACAATTTATCTCTCACATAATACAAAGGAATTCAATTTGCAAGACTTTGATCATTTAGAACAAAGGTAAGTCAAGTACCGGCAGCATGCACTGTTTTAATTTTGTTTCATTCATTTCCTGGAAAACCCCAGTGCTGGTATTTTTACTGTAATGATGAATTTCAAAACCCGGGTTAACCCCAGGTTAAAATCTCAGTATTGGCCTGTGAAGTTCTAGAAAATATTTCTTTTATTGGCAATTAACAGGTCGTTTATAAATGTCTAAAACTAATTTCTCATGTTTTCAGTTTTCTGGGCGCCACAAACTTCAAAAGATTGCAAAAGATCTATTTAAACGCTGAAAAATCGATATTTTTCTTAACTTGGCTTATTCCTGTCTTCAATGGACGAACAGGCTTGTATTTGTTATTACTTAGTATTCCATTCATTGATATACAAGCCAAAAAGTACACACGTTCTAGTATCAAAACTTGCAGCCACTTATATGGGCACTTATGCAACGTTGTACTACTAGTGCATGCATATGTGCTACCTGACTTGTAATTATTATTAGAACCACATCCCACAAGCATTGCGCTTTCACTTTTTCAGGCATTGATTAATATAACTCAAGGAATAATGACTTTATTTAGGTGTCAAGTCATTTTAGCCGGCCACAAAGGCCTACTAATTGGGGACACCATCTTTACCACTCGAAGGTGGACGGAGACTTTTTCACGTGAC
>JAOEHV020199604.1:0-13266 GCA_025447995.2 Isaurus tuberculatus | reverse complement strand
CTGATCGGTCTTCGGGCGAGGAGTGGTGTTTATAAACGCAACTGGATAGCCGTTAGTCCGTAGACTCTCTTGGACGCGTGCTCGTTCTTGGCTTTTTAGAGCCTGGTTTGATAGTGTAAATAATAATAATAATAATAATATAGAGAGAGAGCCCTTTGCTCTTTGCCTTTGTTAGGTAATAAATCGCCACATTCTTGACAGAATTTATCTTCTGCCTTAACCTCGATGCCACATTTTGGACAAAACATGTTCGGGTTCATACGCTTCACATGGCGACGATGGCTCTTTGCTCGCACGAGTCTCTCAGGGTTTACGTTTCTTATTTGCAGCGTTTCTTTTTTTTTTTTGCATTCTTTATTTGTAGGGTTACTTTTTTTCAGCGTTTCTTTTTTTGTTTGCAGCGTTTCTTTTTTGTTTGCAGCGTTTCTTTTTTTGTTTGCAGCGTTTCCTTTTTTGTTGGCAGCGTTTCTTTTTTGTTTGTAGCGTTTCTTTTTTTGTTTGCAGAGTTTCTTTTTTGTTGTAACTACGTTTTTTAGAAATGTAATTTTTCTTTGTTTTTCGTATGTATATATTTAGCAATTTCTGAAACAGTCCGTTTTTAAACCAAATATAGTAATACTTCTTAATTTCTATTCTGCATTCTGTTTAGGTGAAAGTCATTATTTTAGATATCAATGACAACCCTCCAGTGTTTCCGCCAGATGGTTATAGTGTTATCATATCTGAAGGCGCAGAGGCTGACCAAGATGTAATTGCAGCCGTTGCTACAGACAAGGACGCTGGTGATAATCGAAAGATAACGTATGAGTTAATATCAGGGAACACAGAAGGTACGTACAGTTTAAAAGGGAATCGGTAGGCTATAAAAATCCATAAATGTTTTTATTTAAGTTTTGTACTCTTATTTTTTTTCCTTACTGATTAGATTTGATGTATCGATTACAACTAGTTGAACTGCAAATGAGCAATTGCCAATACGTTACATCTAAAACACAAAAGTTATAGTCATAAATGTGCATCCAGCTCAAATAATGCCGCTTTAAATTTTTTTCTCAGTCCGCTCAATTTAAAATGTTTTTAAGTTTTAGGACTAAGAAAATAACCAATCACTTTAGTACGAAAATATATCCGAGTTATTTATGTTAGATGGCCATAAGTAGAAAACTTTAACTGGATGTTTTGATCACTGTTTATGAATAAAAGTTACGGTGTTGTGTTGCATTGCCTATATTGACAAAATCTTATATTTTATTCGAAAGACAAGTATGTACTATTGTTTAATATATACCTACATTTTTACCTCTTTAGGTGATTTTCGTCTGGATCCAGCTACTGCAATGATAAAAACCGCCAAAAACCTTAGTAGACAACTCAAGTTTTCTTACGTTCTCGAAATAGGTGCAGCTGATCACGGAAAGCCTTCCTTATCTTCAACGGTATTTTTTTCCTTTTTCTGATATTTGAAATTGCTTCTTCTGTCAATGCTTCGGGTTTTAGAAAACTTCAGTTTGAATAACACTTTCTTCCTTGTTTAGAAGATATTTATTTGATATACTTTGTTTTACGGAAATTATTTACCTAGAAAAGGGACCTCATCTAACCTTCCACCTGACCTTGATTCATGATAGCGTAATATTTGTCATCGTGTCTTGAAGTCAAAATCAGGCTATGTTGACCACCTTAAATCTCATGACAATTTTCTTATTCCTAATCTTGAAGGCATTCCTCCAAAACCAGCTGAAAATGTATGCGTGAAATGTACCAAAGTCTGTAAATCCACCTCGGGTCTGAGAAGACACATGAGAGTCCAATAAGATGACACTCCTCAATCAGATCCTACAAAGTCTATCAAGGTGGCTTCGTTTGTTTGCAACATTTGTTTCAAGCCATGTAAATCCTTGGCTGGGCTCAAGAGTCACCTTAGAGTCCATGGCCGTTTACAAGACGTATAATAAATGAGACGGAAATCATCTTTAAAGATGCTGCAATCATATTTATATAGATTTTTATAGTGATATTTTGATAATATCATATCATTTGCGTTATAATAGATACTGATATATTGTACTTTTTAAGGAAAACTTTCCACTTTTTTTAAAAAAATGGGCTTATTTTCTGTCTTTGATGCCTTATCTTTTTCAGAAAGAAAAATATTTTTTTTAATCTACAGAAATAAGTTATTTATTCGAATTGAGAAGATGAACCTTTCTTATCGAGATGTTAGTTGATATATAGTTTGTCTTTTTGCTGTAGTTTATCTTCCTTCAATTTATATATTATGCCCACAGACCCACGTTCGAATTGTTGTTGGTGATATCAATGACAACGATCCAGTGTTCAATCCAGTAAACTACACAGTAGAAATACATGAGAATGAACCGGTCGGTACATTCCTTGTAAACATCACTGCTTCTGATTCTGATAACGGGCAAAACGCAAAGATAACATACAGTATCACTTCCGGAGATACTTTGAAAGTCTTCAGGATTCAGACAGAAGTAAGGTGTTTTTAGCACAGTTTTTTGTTTTACATTCAGTAATATGAATATTATTACAGTAAGGGAATTACTATAAGTTGTTAAAAAATCCTACACAGGTGGTAAAGTTTTTGAGGAAATTCTACGTTAAAAAGAAAAGATTACTTTAATAAAATTCGCTTTTATGTTCACTTCTTTGAATTATATTTCATTATAACATAACAGACAACAGTAACAAAAGAGAAAATTGGACATTTAAAGTTCATCAGAGCTGTCATAAACATTTTTTTAAAAAAAACATTTTTTTAGAATTTAATGTAACACAACAAAAAAGCTAATCGCCCTTTCGCTCATAGTTCCTTAATGGAGCTACTGCTTATGTAGCGGAATCAACAATTATCTATCTCGCTTGTTCATGCACAGCGTTTACCACCAAATAAAGTTGTTTTTATCTTACTTTGAACGTATATATAGGACACACACGGAAGGTTGGAGATTGGTGGGATGGTTGACCGTGAGGAGAAGAGTACCTATGTACTGGTGATAACTGCAACTGATGGGGGAGTTCCGGTCAGCCGAACGGTAGTGACATGCCTTCAATGACTATTTCTATTACAGTCTCCTACACGTCTACTTTTTTTTTCTTAAGAGATGCATGCACTATATACTGTAGAGTAAGGTTACAGCGAAACCTTTTGTCTGGTGTCTAAATTTCTTTGGTTGTTTGTTTCATATTTCAGTTTAAAAATACCTTAGGAAGCTACTGATGACATACTTGATGTATCTCGGGATGTTCTGGGAATAAAGAATTAAACAAACACATTAGTTAGACAAAAATGTATACATTTTTATAGCTACAAAACAGGTTTAGTAATCCTATGAAGATTATAGGCTCAATCCCAGTAAAGAAACGTTGGCTTGATTGGCACAGCACATAAAAAAATGTTTTCTATTCACAAGGTCTCTGGTTCAATCCCTAACTCTGTCAAGATTTCAAAAAATTGTTAGATCAGTTTTTCTATAAGGGCTGACTCAGCTTTTCATTTATCTATTCAAGTTTTGATCCGCTTCTTCCTTGTTGTTCATAGGCTGAATCCAAGGTTTTTGTCACAGTTTTGGATCGTAATGACAATTCTCCCGTGTTTACACAAGCGCATTACTCTGGGGAAGTTGTGGAAAATACTGGCCCTAGCCAGCTGATATCACTGGTGAGATAACTTGCAATCTTCGATAGGCCTTTAGGCTTTTTAGCCTTATTTTTCTGATAATTAGATACGGTCCATGAATGGATAGAATAGAATATCACTGTCTTCTACACTGCTTATCTTTTGAGGTTCTATTATGCTAGCTTAATTGGTTAGTGAAGCTATAGCCAAGAGGTTTGTATGTTCAGACCTGTTCCAGACAACCGTATTGTGTTCTTAATGGAGAAACCGGACTTGCTCTAGTTATAAACTCAGCGTTTCTTCTTTTTTTGTTTTCCTGCTACGGCTATTAATTGTATTTAACTTAGATACAATAAGCAAAAAAGATGAGGAGTGTTTCATCTACAAGAATCAAGTTAGTGATCCATTCTCCATGTATGTTCTTTGTAGCCAGCAGTAAACAAGACAAATATCCAGTGTTTGATTCTTAAGTTAAGAGACCCACTCCCTAAGATTACAAGAAGTAAGGAGTACCAAGTCGTCTCTTGGCTCCACAGATAGTGGAATGCAACTTCGCTTTTATTGGTGCGTTGATTAAAAAAAAGAAATATTCATGCAAGCTCTGTCTTTTTTCCCTAGAATAATCCAATACAGACCAAGGACAACGACATCGGGATAAATGGTGCTATTAGATATCATCTTAACGGCACTGGAGCGAGTCAGTTCGCTGTAGACACAAAGACCGGAACAATTTCAACAAGGACATTTCCTCCACCAACTCTGGACCACGAAATAATCACGAACTATACATTTTACGTAGTGGCTGTCGATAAAGAAGGATGGGGTCACAGATCATATGCCCGTGTGACAATCACTGTTGCAGATGCAAACGATAATACTCCTGAGTTTCAACCTAAGAGTAAGAGCGTAACTGTTAGCGAAGCTGGCTTTTTGGGTTTTGTTATCACCAAGGTAACGGCGACAGACCCCGACTCCAACCTTAATGGAAGAGTATCATACTCTATTATTCATGGTGCAGAAGGAAAGTTTGATATTGATCGTAAAAGCGGGGTGATCCGTGTAGCTGGTGTCCTTGATCGTGAAACGGTGGCAGTGTATGTGCTTAATATTTCGGCGCTGGATGGCAGTTATTATCCCCGTGAAGGATTCGGAACAGTAATTATTAACTTGCTGGATGTTAACGACAACGCACCAAGGTTGAGTAAACAAGTATACAGGTGGGTACAAAATTTGGGCGTCAAAAATAACTGCGTTGCTTTTTACCAGGGTCTAATATTAACGTGATAATCCATCTCTCATAGAGCGGAAATTTCAGAAGATTCTACGCTTGGCAGTTTCTTGGTTAATATTTCTGCAAGTGATCCCGACAGTGAGGAAAACTCTCAGATAATATTCACCATGAATGATCCAAACTTTACCATTAACCCCATAACAGGGACTGTCACAACAACTGCACTTATGGACCGAGAGACAAAGGAAACTTATTCCTTAACTGTTTCCGCCCGGGATGGTGGAGGTTTAGTATCAAACGCAACAGTAAATATTATTATTCTTGATGAGAATGATAATTCACCGTATTTCCCGCAGAATGACTTTTATAAAACTGATATTAATGAGAAGACCCCTGTAGGAGCAATTATTCTTACTATTGTGGCTGAGGACAAGGATTCTGGTTCAAATGGTCAGATCACGTATTCCATCAACAACAGTATGGTGGACTTGTTTACCATTGATCCAATGAGCGGATTGGTGAGGTACGACAAATAATTGGTATTTTGAGCATGAAAATGTTGTATGGTTTTTAATTAAGCAATATTGATTACTTTTAAGTATTATGAAATAACTATTTATTCCAATATTCCCATAGACTAAAAGAAATAAAGAGGAACGTACATACATTCTAAGTAGGGACGGGCGGTTTATCTGAAGAGGACACTGAATGAAGTGTTGATATCCGTACCTAGTCCCTATATAAAAGATTTTTTCGTAAATTTTAGTGACGCCATTGATCCTCATCAATTCTTATAGTTTGCTATCTGTACTTTTCTACAAACCATGTTAAAATCTGTGCACTATTCTAAAGTATGGGTTGAGAGGTCTAATGACTCTATCCACAAGTTTGTTTTTAAGAAAGATAGTTTAATTGTGAACTGAACATTTTGACTACCTTTATTTAAAACGAGTTGCCCTGCTATCTTCAGTTTCATTTGTCCTGTATTGGTAAATTATATGATTTTTTATATCTTTGTATACATTAGGTCTAACATCTTGTAGATTTGAAATAAAAATCAAACAGAACAAATCTTAGTAACCAATTCTTGATTTAAGGGTTCACAAAGTCATTAACCGCATTGCTCTGAGACGGGATGGCTTTATCAATGAAAATGGCTCGTTCAGCTTTAAAGTAGTAGCAAGTGACAGTGGCAACCCTAAACGAACGTCGAGCGTTAATGTCACAGTAAATATCGTGGAAATGGGAGATGACAATCCAGTCTTCAACAGGTACGTTTAAATTGCAAGTAAATTTTGATCTTTTGAAACCTAAAGATGCATTGTTTGAAAACCCAGTTACCTTTGTTCAAGTTAAATATGATAGATGAATCTTGTCCTAATCCAATATCAGAGACACATTCTCCGTGTCAAACTTCAATTACAACAATTACACTTTATGTAACGCCTAACAGCTTGTTTCATAAGGTCCAGAAACATTCCAAGTTGACCATCGCAAATACCACAACAGATTCTCATTTTGATTGTTTATTAAACTGGGATCTACGGTTTCTAGAATACCTGTACAGCAGCAGATTTTTATACTTAAAAGCTATTGTTGACATCTCTATTAAGATCTCCTTACCTCTCGATAGGTCCTCCTACTTAGTCACTGTTCGTGAAAACCAGCCCTCTGGTACCTCTGTACTTCAACCAACTGTAGTAAAAGCACGACCGGGAGCAACTCTCACATACAGTTTTGTTTCATCACAAACTCTCTTCGCTATCGATGCCAATACAGTAAGTCCTTCTCCTCTTTCTTCTTCTCACTTTCTCTCCTCCCCTCCTTTCTTATCCATCCTCGTTCTTATTTTTTCTTTTTTTTCTTTTTCCTCTTCCTCCTTCATTTCATGTTTTCCTTCCTCTACCATTTGTCTTCTTCGTCTACTTATTTTATCTTCTTCGTTTTCTATTAGCTTCTACTTCTTTCACCATTATTTTCAACCATTTTTCTTGAAAATGACCTTTAACATAGTAAACTTTCTGTTGTTCATAACTGTTTATACACTTCCGAGTTTACATTTAAGAAAATGTCACTTGATGTAAACACATGTGAAAAACATACAGGTATTTTGCTGCACAGGAAGGTTTGTCAAGGGACCTAAATTGCAATTAAGTAACGTAATTTGTTGAAGAAATCTTTCTTCTTGACTTTTGAAATCATTTAATATTTACATTTTCTTTAGGGTCTTGTAACGACACTTAAACTTCTAGACCGTGAAAAGCAAGACAACTACGTGTTTACAGTAAAAGTTTCAGAAAATGAACAAGCATCTCTGAGCGGATATACGTCGGTAAGAATTATTAAGTAGAACAGGGTTCGAATTTTTTATGTTGGAACAATCTTCAAAACTTTTAAAAGTTCTGGTCACGAACTCACAGTTTCTTGTAATGGTATTCTTCAGGTTGTTGTAAAAATATTAGACGAAAATGACCACCCACCTCGGTTCCAATTTCCTTCTCCATATAAAATGGCTGTTGCGGAAAATGCGCCAGTGGGAACTGGGCTTGGACTAGTAAGGGCTTTGGACAATGACCTTGAAGAAAATGGTAACTTTGAATATAGCATCACTCGTGCAAATATAGGTAAGTTCAATTCTCTTCAAAAATTGATATTTTAATTAGATCATATTCAATCTGAAACTGGATAGAATATTCAGAGTTAAATCTTAGAAAAAACTATCCTATCTCACTTGACATTAGGAACTGTTTTAGAAGATGGACCTCAGCGTAGAAGGCAAAATTACTACTATTGGCCACGTGTAACTTCGCTTGAGAAGATTGCAGACGGCATGTTCTTACAGTTAATCCTTGTCTGGAGGTCACTTAAAATTAGACATCTGTACATCAGGTTAAACTCCAGGTCCAAGTTGAAAAACGAAGAGAGTTAGTAAAAATGCTCGAGGGGATCCGTTTTCATCATTGCAGTGCAATAAGTTTTGTAAACATGAAAAACGCATTTTACGCTGGAAACGTTTTTTTTATGAATATAAAGATTTTATTTTCTAAATTGTCTCTGAAATCAAATCATTTGTAATAAATCAAGCCGAAAGCATCGTGGTAAGTCGTCATCAATTTTTAAGCAGCTCACTCTAGAAACATAAGAAGTTTTAGAAGCCCACAGAAAGAACTACTGTGCATTGAAAGGTTTTCACAAAAGAAGTTTACGTAATTCGAAATGAAGTGAATCTTTCTTCTTTGTAATAAAAAAGCATCAAAAGAACGCACATTTATCACTTTCAGTTACGGCTTTCATTAATCATTTACATTGTATAGGTTTTTAACTAAACATTTTTTGTATGTTTCAGGTCCTGGTCAGAGAATTATTTCACTTAAAACTGACTGCACAACACCCTTGGGACTTCAAAGAGGAGATATCAAGAGCAGTGATATGACGGCCACGTCAGAACTCAAGATCCTTGATGAAAATTACGCTCCAACACTAGGGAGGCTGAATAACCTCCCCTTTACCCTGAGTGGGGTTAGCTACATGGGTAAATATCATACCATATTTTTATGAATGTGCAGTAGCCCAGCTGTAGCGCATCTATGATATAACCTGAAGGTTATTAGTTAGAACCCGCCTAAGCCATTGTGCTGTGGCAAACTTATTTCATTCTCAACAGCTGTTTGAGTAATCATTGGTTTTTGTAAAATGTAACCCTTGGATTAGTGTCTTGTCGAAGATATGAGTTGAAAGCTCTCCTGATTAAAATTAAAAACAGAGAATGACTGCTCTATTCAAGTTCGATCCGAAAAGGATTTTTGAAAAGCTTAACACAGAAATAATTCTTTCCCTTCATGGAAATTATTTCTGACTAGTATATGACTTTTAAAATATTTTAGATTAAACTGGACAGTGCTACAACTATGATTTTGTTTTTGCAGGTGCTTGGTGCGCTGGCGTCAACAATGAAAACCAGTATATTGAAATTGATTTACGGGGAATGCGCAAAGTAACACGTATAGGTACCCAAGGGAGGCCTAGGTCGAATGATTACGTCATATCCTTCAAAGTCAGTTTCAGCAAGGATGGAGTATTGTTTACCCAACACCGTGCGGTAATATTTTGTGTTCAAGTTTTAATGTTGCAGGTCTTATTCAAAGTTGCGTTCAAAGGTTGAATAGAAAGTGAATAAACCGCATCCAGTAAAAAGCCATTTTCACAAAAATACTAGATTCATGGTATGTCACGTGATCAATGTTTTTTCCATTTCTCGGCTATATTCTAGGTTTTCGATGCGAACATGGATTCCAAAAGTATCCAGACGAACTATATTCTACCCTCTTTCCACGCTCGCTTCGTGCGCGTGCATCCCAAAAGCTGGAAAAATCGCATTTGTATGCGACTTGAGTTTTATGGCTGTGAGTCAACAGGCGAAGACCAAGGTAAACATCAAAGCTTCACATACCATAAAAACGATTTCCTTTATGGGCAGGCTTATTTTTTTTTATTTCCGCTGAGTTTGGAAAATTAATATTTAATTCTTATCCTGTCTCGTATGCGTGGAAACCCTTACGCATTGAAAGTTTTACAAGATTTAATTTTTTTTTCTCTATTTTTTGTTCTCTTTTAACGGTAATTTTCTCTCGCCAGTTGCGCTTCCATTTGTTATCGACCCATACATGGGTTTTATCAACACTTCTCTCACGCTGGACCGAGAGCTTCAGCAATATTACATTTTGATCGTTGAGGTAGGAAAATTTGGTTTATACTATAGTCTTGGAGATTTTTTTTTTCAATTTTGTGCACTGTTGTGTTTACTTGTTTTCTCCCGAGATAATGCCTACCACGTAACAACTCGCAACTCTAAAATATTTTTGCTGATTTTGTTTCCTTGAAAAACCGAGTATCAGAATCGTGTAACCATTTTAAAAGCGTTACTTACAGACAGGTCTTCTTATAGAGAACAAAGCTCGGTGTCATTATTGACTTTATTGTGAAAGATATTTAACAATACATGGTTTGCTATTACTTGAATTCAATGTTGCATCAAGGGGAACGATATTAAATTTACGTTTTGCTTTTGCTCATACAATGCATGATTGAAAGCTTTGTTTCTTTTCTTAAATCTTATTGTCTTCAGGCCAAAGACAAAGGTTCTCTGCCCTTAAACAGCACCACAGCCGTTGAGATAACAGTAGAAGATACAAACGACAACGCACCAACTTTCACCAGGAGTTTATACCATGCTTCGGTTCCCGAGAACGCTTATGGTGGATTTCAGGTATGGTAAAGAAAATGCTTTATTTGATCGTAAATTTTTGTTATAAAACTGAAACGCAGCTACAAGAAAGTTTGGCCTAAAGGAAAAAAGAAGAAAGAGAACTGAAAGGAAGGAAAGATGGATGGAAAGGAAGAAAGGAAAAGAAGAAAATGCGAAGGAAAAACGAAGGAAAGGAGAAATGCGAGGACTGAGGAAGACAGAATAAAGAAGTGAAGGAAAGAAGCACTACTAACCCGAAAGACTACTAACGAACGCATTTTCTCATTAGGTTATTCGAGTAACAGCAACTGATCTGGATGCTGGTAGTAACGCGCTTATCAAGTACGAGATTGTATCTGGTGGTGATCAGAGCTTCATTGTTGAAAGTATGAACACTCTTCATAAAGACTTTTTTGTGTTTAGTAGTTAATTAATTATTTGATCTTTTCGTTTATCATATTACCGGTTTAGAAAACTGATCTAAAAACCGTTGGTAATGAACTCTGAAAAATTTTAAATGTACAGAGTTAGACAACGAGAAACCAGCTCGAAGTCGTAGTTTTCTGTTGTAAAATAGTTTCAACTGGCATCAATGAAATGGAGCCAATCAGAAAGCAGACTTGTCATTACATAACAATAAATATGCAATGTTATTCAGCGAATTGCTGTCATACTGCTGTTGAAATTAATTGTATTTGGGATGAGGAATAAGAGAGTTTCACATTTAACCTTCTTTCGTAGGACACCTTGTAATATCCAATTCAGCACTTGTATATACATACAAGCGACCAGTGTATGGAATGATTGGTATGCCAGTCGAAAGTACATATGTGTTATTGAACAAGCGGGAGGTCAAGATGGCTGGATATTGGCCAAGTTCTGCTTTGCGTTATTATGGACCGAGACGAAGTCGAGGTCTATGAAAATGCAAAAAAAGAAGGAGGCCAATATCCAGCTATCGTGACCGAACAAGCTTGTTCAATAAAGGATTTATTATATGGTCAAAGAATTTCACTTTACTACTGAAAATCCCGAGCGGGCAAGATGGGCCTATCTTGCCCGCTCGTGTAACCAATCAGAACACAGAATTCGCTTCATCTTGCCCGCTCAGTGAGCCTGCCATATAATAATACATAATAATAAATAGGCGCAGGAGTGGTTGTCCAATCTCCCTAGCCAGTGGCTCATGATTTAAGCGGTCCACGGCATCGATTTTGGCGTTAAATCTATTATAATAAGTGTTACGAATTTGATACACATTGAATAGTTTTCTAAAAAAACTATTGAAGTCCGTCGGCGAGTAAGTAACACACGTGATTTAATCAACACTAGGTTGAAATGGTAAATCATCGCCGTAAATAAAGTAAGAAGATGACGTCCCTTCGTCAGAGCAATAGAGGAAAGGGCTAACTCTCGAAACGTCACCTTTTTACTTCACTTACGCCAATGATTTATCATTTCAACCTAGTGTTGATTAAATCACGTGTGTTAAGAATTTAAGTCCACTTTAAGCCAACGTCTAAACATGACTTAAAATGCATGATAGCCAAGATTTTTATAATTTCGTATAGTTAAAAATTCACTCAGAGTTTAAAAGCGAGTCATTTAGTGCCTTTTAAAAAATTAGCACCCTTAAAAAATGATGTTTGGGAAATAATTGGTATACAAAACGAAACGTTTGCTATAAATTTAAAAAAAGGTGTATTGGGTGCTTAAAAGAATCCTAGACCTGGTTCGATGTATGCGTATTTTTTTCTTGTAGCTACCTCAGGAATTGTGCGTCCTTCAGGACAACTAGATTATGAGTCTATGAGTCAGAAGTACTACCTCCTTAATATCTCAGCCACTGACAGCGGTCAACCGGCGTATAGTTCCACTACACTGTTGAATGTCAGTGTAACAGACTACAATGACAATCAACCAGTGTTTAGTAAAGCAGTCTACAATGTTGCTGTTTATGAGGATATCAAGCCAGGCTCAGTCATTTTGCAATTGACGGCGAGTGATGCAGACTCTGCGATGAACGCCAGGGTAAATAATAATATGTGTTTTTACTCAAACATTTTATGATGTAAGTAAACTCTCAAATTGAGCACGAGTTAAGGACAAACATAGTCTAGTCAAACTCAATAATTATATTATATATTGTATGTTTACAGTTTTGTGACATTCAAAGGCTATTGTTATAGCTATATAGTTTTAACAACAAACATAAAAATATACAGAAATACTTTTACTATTTTGGTTTTAAGTAGTAATTTTTACTGTGACCTTAGCTTGTTGAACAAACACTAGTGTTGCAAAAGTATTTCTAATCAAAAAATTAACAATAAAATTTATACACACCGTTGTTATATCAAAGATCACTTACACATTGGATGGAGGAGAAGGATTATTTGTCATAGAGAGCAAGAGTGGTAATATCACACTTCTGAAAGGTCTAAATCGAGAAGAAATCGACCAATATCAACTAACTGTTAAAGCCACTGACAATGGAGTTCCTGTCAAGCTGTCGTCAGAATCAAAGGTGAGTTAGTTGAGTTATGATGATGATCATTAGACTGAAAATGATGGTGTTATGAGGAATGTTGATTATTATGATTACGGAAATGATGATAATGATGAATCAATGTAATCAACAAGTAAAGACTATGGAATGGTAACATTAACTAACTAGTAACATAACTTGTTAATTTAATGATAGACTTTAATATCCAACGTTTGCCAACACTTTTTGACTCAAAATCTGTTTTGCAGTTTAAAGATACATGAATACTGATACAAACTGTTTTGACAGGTAGTTATTCAAGTACTGGATATCAACGACAATACCCCGATTTTTAGATTGTCAAAATACGTTCGTAAATTGTCGGAAGGTGTGTCACTTGGTACAATAGTTGTTGTAGTGCAAGCAGATGACGCAGACATTCAGGAGAATGGATTAATTTCCTACGAGATAACTGCTGGAAATGATGAGGGTACGCCATCAAGCCAATATATTATACTCTTTCTTTCTACCTTTTTTTCTTCCTTCCATCTTCCTTCCTTCCTTCCTTCCTTCCTTCCTTCCTTCCTCTCTCCCTCTCTCTCTCCCTCCCTCCCTCCCTCCCTCCCTTCCTTCCTTCCTTCCTTCCTTCCTTCCTTCCT
>JAOEHV020199406.1:0-13271 GCA_025447995.2 Isaurus tuberculatus | reverse complement strand
CAAAGGAAAATGCAAATTATTCCCCTGAACCTCGACTCTGTTCTTTTGTTCCTGCACAATTCGAAACTAGCCTATTAGAACGTGTTGCTAAAAACCATAATCATCATAAAACAGTCAGGGGGGCACGTGACCAAGAATCAACCAATTACAGTGCTCGTTTTGTTGAGTGAAAGTCTAGGTATAAAACAATATTATTGTTGAAGTATCTTTTACAATCGAACTTACGTGGTGGCGCTGTTGGAGCTTGAGTAGTAGCTAAATAAAAGCAGCAACAATTCGTTAAGTAAAAAGTGGTACGTTAAAGTTTTGTTAATATGGCAGACTAAGCTGGGTAATATGGCAGACTAAGCTGGGTAATATAGCAGACTAAGCTGGGTAATATGGCAGACTAAGCTGGGTAATATAGCAGACTAAGCTGGGTAATATGCCAGACTAAGCTGGGTACCGTTTTAAAAATATTTTCTATACTCTAAACTCTAAAATAGTAACATTTATAGTTTAATGTGTCAAATGGAATCAGAACTCTTCTTCATTTTAAATGTTCCTGTTTCATAGTTTTGCTCTTGAACAAAGATATTTCCACCACTCCTATTTGTGTTCAAAACATGTTCCTCACTCCACATTTATTCTCCACCCATTCTCCCCTGATCCTTTTTGACCTTATGACATCAAAGAACTGATCTCTTAACGTTGCATAATTTGTTTATTATACGAGTTAGAATGCAGGTGTTAACGTTACAGTGTCATAAAAAACGATTAGATATAACATAATAACTTGGTGTAAAACCGTGTGTTTTCTGGTAATATCTCAAGATGCTTCTGTTTTCATTTTAATCTAAAAAATTTGAAGCATCTTCTCCAGAACTATAAAACTATAAGGTAGATTTAATGCAAACGATTCTTTGACTCGTTTGAAAAAAGAATGCGAATCCAAACTTACATCGCCTAAGAATTAAGATGATGAAACAATTGTTACAATCAAGTTAGATTTTATAATTCACTGTGACAAAGATTTTTTTAACTCTGGCAGTTTTATTCAAGACTTCATCATCTAAATCTCTCTCGTAGGTTGTAGTAATCAGGTTTTATAGCAATTTTTTTCTCTGAGCAAATGGAGAGAGCCCTTTGAACGAAACTTATTTTATCTCACCTTTGGTAGGCCTCAGTGTCGGTGGAGCTGTTGTTGCCTTGACTGTAATACAACAAAACGTGATTGCATATTAAAAATGTTCACATTGTCAATTAAGTATGAAAGATAATGGAGCTATGTTCTTTTTTGTTTTGTTTTTTTTACTTCATCTCTGAATAATAACGTACCTTTGGTGTCGTACCACGAGTCGGTTGACCTACTGGGATTGCATACAAGGTCACCATTGGTCGGGTTTTTCTCTCCTGCAGTGTAGCACACGTTTTCGATAACACAATTGCCGCCCTGTTATGAATACAGACCTTTGCTTTAACGACGTAACAAGTAGATTCGTTTAGGTAGCTGCATCGCCTTTAGTGCAATAAAATAATTATTTTGCGACCGTTTTCAATGAAATGTTTGATTAATATTTTAACTTTATTTTTAAGTCCAAAGTAAACCTTAGGTGTTCGAACACATGTGATCACTTGTTTATGCGATAATTGGAAAAGAAAGTTCTTCAAGAGAAGTTGCAATTTACGTTGTACGTATACTATTGTTATTCAAAAGATGACAATATTTAGTTTTGATGGTTCAAACATTCAATCAAAAATGAGTTACTCTGCTTCTTGCACTACTTAAGATAAGGATCACAAAATATCAACCTTGATATTTCAATTACGTGTCATTAATTTCATAGAAGCAAAGAAATACTGTTTTGTTTTATAGTAGGTCAAATTCACTCTAGCTGTATGCAAGGAAACATAATGGTACTTACGGCTTTACAAAAAGAAGGAGAAATGGAATAACTGAAAATCAAATTTGTAGCCTGTACAGGACCCTCAGCAACTAATCATCAAGAGGTAATGAAATTAAAAATTGACGTGTTTCTGATTTACGAATATAATTAGATGTTTCTCACCACAAAGTGTCAAAAATTCCTTCTATTGCAGAGCTTTTTTACTTTCATCCAGATTTGAAATCGCTATGATTTGATTCTTAATAATTCCATGCGCCCTCTACTTTGCCTTTCCTCCAACCACTGTGAGATTAGTTTTAAAAAAAAACTTGTAAAAAGTAGCAATGACAAAGGTCTAGGAATAATGGGGTGACATTTATGGGTTTAATGTGGTTGGATTAAAGGAGCATCGTCGAGTTAGGGCTAGGAACTAACTGAAATGGAATAACGTTTTTTTAAATATTTTCTCTTTAAATATACTTGTTTTTTTTTACCTTTCTCGTACAGACTCCATTTTCTTTACAGTCAAAGCATTTTGAGTCAAACACAACCATACTTTTCTTGTTGCTTCTTCCATTTCCATCGTTAGAAATCTGAATATCTATCTTCAAAGGACCAGCAAATTTACGCCCTGCTTTGTATTTTATCGGTAACTCACACATGACTTCGCGGAAACTGCTGTAAACACTCTGTTCTTTGATGGAGGCCTTCTCAAGCCACTTTTTACCCTGCAGCTGAAATCAAATGAAGATCTTGAAGTTTTATTAAAGAAATACAAATGATTATGGAAAAAAATAAAAACAACTGACATATATGGCGGAACATTAGTGGTTAACAGCGGTTTCCTATCAGAGTTACTAATTATTATAACATTGCCTATCTTAATTATATTTTAACACCTACCAAGAATTTATTCATGTGACACGACAGCATCTTCGTGTCTACAAAACCATCACCAACTATAGCAATCTTCTTGCATAGAAATCTCTTTACATCACAGCTTGGAAGAATTGCTTTCAGTTGGGGTGGCTTCGTTACTGTCTTGCTGCAGTCTTCCTCGTAGAAACCGGAATGACACTTGCATTTTCCTGCCTTACAGGTTCCATGACCGCTGCAGTATCCAGGACACAAAACATCCATCAACGGAGTCGAAGGTGTGCGGGAATTCCCCTTGTAGTTGGCGGGGTTACGGAGTACCTTGTCCTTGCATTCAGCTACCAAAGCGTCAAATGATGGCCTCATGAACTTAAACGAATCTGTAAACTGATTTACAAAAAAAATTTATGAGACTTGGATTTAAAGGAGGAATGATATAAACTTTTGGTTTTTAATTCTCGGTTAGCAACTTAATTCTCAAAACCTTGATTTTAACTATTATATTTGTTGGCATTTTTGTAACAATCTCAAAATGATTTGCTACTGTTATTTTTTTTGTATTGAATGAAACTTACTTTTACTTCTGATCACCTATACTTATGGTGTTAGCGCTTTGACTGTCCCTCTTATATTGCAACGTCAGTTTATTAATTGGCTTTAGTTTTCCTTCATGTTTAAGCATGTTTCTCTCACGAAAGGTTAACACCCGAAATATCAAATTCTTACACTACTTTCAGCGAGATCAAACGCCTCAACCAAGAATTGATTGATATATAAACCATGCAATACTCCAGCCCGTGATAGAATAAGAACCGTCGCTCTGAAGACAGCTACTTTTGCAACTGAGAACAAATTTTTCTGTTTTAGCAACAAGTCAGACAGATTCCTCATTTAATTTTCTATTTATTTCTTATGGACGTATAAGTTTTCCGTGAGAATTCAACATATAGCTAACGCAACAACAAGCACCTGTATATCAATGATGCAGTCGGTAACGATGTGCTTGATATCTTGACCAATCGTATGGCAAGCTCTTCCAGTTTTGGACAAAGCTAGGACCCGTACACACTTTTCTCTCGCCCTGACAAAGGTTATTCCGGAGCGTGTTGGCCAACTACGCTTCTCCAAGAAACGTCTCTCTATTATTCGGCCTTCATCCCAGCGGATACCTCCAAACGGATTGAGTCCCAGATTAAAAGGAGGTACGATACCGCCACCGTTAGCAGGGAATGGATTCACCGGTTTACCTGGTATTGTAAATGGTAGTTAGATTGATAAAGAATTGCAAGAAGTCACTTATCAGGTTTACGGGTAGCATGTTATTGGTTTGTACAGAAACGATTTGACTCAACATATCGATACTTTTCAGAATAAAAAGTAGCGAAATAAGACATGAAGTTTCGGCGACGACATGTCACCATTATCAAATGAAACTTATTGTAAGTTCCATAACGTTGTATATAGAAAAAAAAGTGTGAAAACTACATTAGAATAAATGAAGCGGGAATAAACAAAAGAGTGAACATAATTTAAACAATCGGTTAGAAAAAAGAAGTTCAAAGTATTTTTCCTACCTTTTCGTTCTCCTGTGTGTCGTACATCACATTCTTGATAAGCTAATCCCATCTCGTTCTTGCATTCACAGTTAAAGTTTTCATCGGGCAATTGATCATTAGGTGGAATCGTTTTAAACAAATCTCTGTTTGCTGGTATCCTTTATGAATAAAAAGAAATCATTAACTGACCTAGGTTCATCCTGGAATCCAGAACAACTGAAGCTTTTAGAAAATGGAAAGAGGCAGGTGCTTAACCAGCTGGGTCCTAAATTATAAGGATCAACCTTTTCAAAAACCTAACCTTAAAATTAGAACATTTTAGAAGCTTTCAAGACAAGATCATAAAACTTTTCTTTTGTATCCCCCAACTAAACTACTAAACTAAACTAATGAAAAATCTTTCATAATCTTTGCATAATTTTAAAAAAAATTGAAATACGTCGACCAGTAGGTAATACATGTGATTAATTCAACTCTTGGTTTCAATGTTTGATAATCGTCGGTAAATATAAGTAGAACATACAAAAAGACGATGCTTCGAGCAGCAGATAAATGGCTAAAACCCAAAGTGTCATCTTCCCACTCTACTTAAGACGACGATCAACCATCAATAAAGACTAAGTTTCACTTAAATCAGGCAAAAGTCCTTGTCTGAGAATTGGCACTATGCGAAAGTTTCATTCAAAAGCAGACAACTTTAAGGATAACATTTCATGAAAATCAGGGCCTTGTAAACATTCCGGCTGTATAGAGATAAAACTATACTGGGTCAACACTGGTTCCAACGAAATTACTTACCCGTCCCTCCCTGGGTTCGGATTAGGGTTAAAATTGGAATAAGCTATCTTTAAAACAAGGGAATCGATTGGTTCTTTGCTTCTGTTGTCACTGACTCAGTTTTGTTTGAAGTTATGCCTTACTGAACAAGATCTAAAGTTATATAAATATTTTCAAATCATAAAGTAACACAATTTTCAGCATACTCATCCAAAAAACGGTATTTTTCTCTAAGCGGGACTCGAACTCACGTCTCCCTGCTTTCTAGCCAACATGGTGGTCCCTGATGGTGTAGTGGTTAACACGCCTGACTAGAAAACTAGGAGACGTGGTTTCGAATTCCGCTCAGGACAAAATACCAAATTTTTTCGGATGAGTTTTTTGGAAAGAAAAACGTTGTGTTAATCTATGATTCATTTATAGTAATCTTACCTAGTCTCATACAAATATTTTCAGTTATTGATATCCTTAGAGATTCGAAAACAAGTTTAACTGTTTACAATCAGTTTTATTTTGCTTGCCTTAAGCTTTGTAACCAAGAATGTTGTATTCGTCCCCCAAAATCATCGCCCCTGCGCCCGTTATTGTTTCCACACTGTCCTATGGTTTTGTCTTTGTCCATTCCAGGGAGTTTTGCGTAAAGGTTTATTCCCCAAGAATAAGTCTTGATTTCAATCTCTGCTCCAGAGCGAAAAGCCAACTGAATTAAAACCAAAACGCGAAGTTAAACCAAATGTATTGATTTCTTCAAAATTAAATTAGAAAACCTTAGATTAAAATGGCTTTTTTTTATAACTTTTTTAGTCGGGCTTCCTGTGGAAAAGCCCGATTTTGAAATTACTCTTCGTTTTTTGTCTTCTGTCCCAAAAAGCAGTCACATGTTCACTAGCTGTCACGTTTGGATCGTTTATGTGTAATACGCTCAAAAGAACCGTTCGCGGTATGCCCACACTAAAAGATGTTGAGAGAGACCGCAAACTTTAAGCAAATTATGCAGAATCAACTTCTTTTAAATCGTACATAAACTATGCCAAATAAAGGGATTTACTGCTGAATATAAACATAGGTTTACTGACGAACAAAGGAGTAAATATTGTAAGGATTGTAAGCGAAGACGATACAAGATCACGGGCCGACACGCCATGAGGCTCTAACTATAAATCCACCTTCGCAATGCACTTCTATCATAATAATGGAAAATATGATTCTTCTTTTATTGCTTAGTTTTGTATTGTTTAACAAAGTGAATGATTTCTGTTTTGCTGGTTTAATAATTACCACAATTACTTGTATAAAAGTTGAGTTATTAGATTTGTATGCTCAAATAATTGTGATTTCATCGTTCAGTGATTGTTATTACATAAGTTTATAATTACATGTTCAAATTATAATATAGAACTTTAGGTAACGTATATTTACATCGCAAGGTTCAAAGAGAAGCCCGACTTCACACAGCTCTGCGTCTTGTTTCCTTCGGAGTACCTTTCTTTCAACTTACAGGTAAACTAACGTAGACAGCTAAGATCTTCGGCAAGCAGCCGTGATAAGTGTATTGTTACTGTACTATCTGCTCTACCATTGTTTTCTATCTTCCTATGGAAGACAGATTACCAAGCTGGCATTGAATTCAAGTGAAAGTGAAGCTTTTTCCTTAAACAGTTTACCCGTGTGTCTCTAAACCTTCTCCACGCACAGGTGGAAGATGGAATACTCGAGAAAACATTTTTCCTTAATTGTTTGAGTCCTTTCCGATGTATAAATAGTAACCAGTTCGATTAGAGCTGAACTGTGCTGGATTATTCTTCGGTCTACGTACGATTCGCACTACAGAAGCTCTCTTAATGACACATAAACTCGGGATCAGTTTTAAAATACCTTGTAACTTGTTCCAATCCTTGTTACAGACACCCCCTTGGCGAGAGGGCCTGGTGACTTCTTCACAACCCTAGGAACCCCACTGCACTGATCAAAGACCAAAATATCTTTTCCTTCTCGCACGGCTACTCCACAGTTACACAAGACTCTTGAACATGGCCACAACTTAACATGAACCTTCAAAGAAAACAAAGATTACCACTGAGATTTCTCACAAATTTATAACTTACTTTTCATTTTATTCATTTTTTTTGATCGATATTGTTCATTTTGATAAAAGTGAAAGAATGATGATGATTGCACTACGGGACTCGTGATGAACAAAATAACGATTTCGATGACTAAACATATGATTATAAATTATATGACTATGACGATGTTCATGGTAATGTTTTTTTTTAATTTTGATCGAGATGATGATTATATAAATGGTGGGAAAATTTTTACAGAAGTGTGATATGACGACGAAGAAGATGGTATTGACAATGGCGATGACAATGACAATGAAAATGGTGACTGATGATGATGATCTTGATGTTGATGAGGAGAAGGATAGAATGACTTTGATGACAATAACGGTGATAACAAAACCTAAATTTTAAATTTAAAAGTTAATACGTTAATACGTTAACAACAAACAAAACAAACAGTTTCAAAGAATTTGCTATTTCAGGAAATTTTCCTTGCCCAAACACACATGATTTAAAATCTTTAATCTAACCTCAAAAGGACGAACAAGACTCTTGATAAAAAGAAATGTTCCTCCTCCTCCATGAAGATGATGAAAAGATCTGACAGTAAATATAGAGAAAAATAAAGTAAAGCAAATATTTCCTAAACTCATTCAGATCCTTAAGAGTCTGTTGCTTTAAAGCGCTCATTAAATTCCGCTCAAAAATTGAAAACATGAACTTAATATCAATTCTATCAATCCTAAAGACTCGAAAAACTTTTTTCCTTTTGTTTAACTTTTTTAACGCTACAAAAGTTTTCAAACCTGTTTAGCGTAGCTATGACCTGTAATTTCGAGTAGACTTATTTCTACCATGATCTAGCAAAAACGGTTACTTGTCATTATAAAAATTAAGATTTCTTCTTGTGACCTGGGAATCGTCAACTGTTTCTGTGTCTTTATTTTTCAAAATACAAAACAGAAATATTAAGTCACAATCAAATTTACTCTTAGTAAGCGAGGGAAGAAAATAACGAGCAAGCTGTTTCTCTGCTTTTCAATCTAATCTTAGTGGCTAGTTAAAGCAGGTTGGAAGCCGAGACAACACTTAACATCAATTGTAATATATATCGAGCATTTTCCCTACCCGCCATCAAAGGTTTTGACATGAGGATCAGTTGTAGAGGTACAAAGCGAGTGAGATGCATCCTGGGTGTGAACCTACAAAAAAAAGCATTTTAGCTTTTATTTAATGGAAAACAAATCAGCCACTTCATCATAACGTTTTACCAACTACACGGTCACCAAACTATTCTGCGCTACAAACTGAACAGTATATTGCATTGTACTAGCCTTCACAACCTTATATTTTATTGCACTTCATTATATAACAAAACCTTACAGTATGAGACATTATATTGGACTATAGTACATGACTCATTTACATTGCACTAAATTGCATCATCTTGTTATATAACATTATCTTTTTCATTTAAGTAATTTAGTTTAATATAAACAGGCCTTTAGGTTGGTGGAGAATTGAGAGAGTCAAAACCATCCCCAGAAACCTCATTCCCACCTCCCCCCCCCCTACCCTCTCCGTTTGCTCTCATATCTTGGACACCTAAATTAAATTCCCTTCTCGAACGCTAAACAAAACCGCCATAAATCTACAATCGTGTATACTTTCACACATGAGCAATCAGGCCTACCGTTATAGAGGGAGGTTTGTAACCATGCCAACAGGGGCAGTTTGGAGCATTGACCGGTTTAAATTTCAACTCGACTTTTTTGTTGCCATCGTCTAGAAAATCTCGAACTGCTTTAACTTTGAACGAGGTACAACGTTGTCCAGGCTGAAAAGTTTTTTTAAGAATTTAGTGATTAGTTATACTTGTCTGTAAACGCTTCTTCCATTAACCATTGTATATGTAAAATAATTTCCTTGGATCACATATAATAATCAGCTATAGATAAAAATGAGTTTTTTTAATTAGAAGTTTTGATCTGTGCTACCGATATTTCTGATAATCATTCCAGTCACATCCCACAAGCATTACGGCTTTTCTTCGAGAAGTACCCAGACGTTAAGAAGGCCTTTGAAAGTAAATCCAAACATGATATCGATTAGTTCAAGAAAAAAAAAATCTCTTAAACCATATTTCCCCATGGAAATATGTAAAAAAAAACAATTGATAAAAGTCATATGATAAACACTTTGTGTGATAGTATATGTAAATAGCTCAATAAGTGAAGTGTGCGGAGCAACAAATGATCTGGCGCAAAATATTTCGTATGTCGATAGTACGTTTACTTTGATCAGAGAAGTGCAGAAATGTTAGTGGTTGTGTACAGCTTTGAAGGGTTTTGTAAAATACCTAGAATCTGATAGATAACTTAACAGGGAACTAAGGAAACACATGATTACTTCGATTATGACGGCAAACTAGTTAACCAGGAGCATTGCGAACACTTAACACCTTTGCTAATGTTTATGTTTACAAACTAACTGTTACAATAGTTTAGACAAAAGGAGATGATGGCATGAATAAGGGTTGCGCTAAAATTGGCATTTTTAAACAGTTGATGTTATGAAGCCAAGTAAAAGGATAACGATTTGCTAGTTTTGTTGAATTGGAATTTTTTGCTTAATGGATCTATAAGGATTATAAACTAATAAGAATGAAGATTACTTGAGTACCTTCAACATGATTTTACACTTGTTAGTTATGATATCATCCATGTGATCAAACTCTAGTACCACACCACATTCCTCTTTCTTGGGATCATCGCAACAACGAGCCATGTTTGCACAGATCTTTACTGTCTCTGATCGTGATGCTTCCGAAACAGTTATCACAGACGGTTCCAGCTACAACGCCATTTCGAATACTGTAAGTACTTTTAATTATTTTGTTTGTTTTCTGACAACTGTTTATTCTTTCTTCCTACTACTGAACAACATACATTGATATATGTTTGTATAAAAGCTCGGGCCGAGCTGTCTGTTGTTTCATTATTCAGTGGATCTGAGCCTTATGTCGGAGGCGAAACACACGTCAGTAGTATCAGGCCGCACTTGCATTTCAGAAAAAAATTGGGCCCGTTAACCAACTCAACTAATTAGGTTAGCATTCCATACAGGGAGACGTGGGTTCGATTCCCGCTTGGGGCATATACCACTTTTTTCTGACAATTCTTTATGTTTTGAGAAGTATCGACTTAAAACTCTAAGGAATAAGTAATATTTCATGTTTCTGAAAAAAATACAATACTTCATTTATTTTAGTGGTTAGTCTCAACTCAGGCGAGACTCTAACGTTTTGCAGTATCTAATATTTTGGGATTCATTAGGTGCAATCTAGCAAAGCCACAACACGCTGAGCCCAAATTATAAAGTGGGATTTCATGTTTTATAATCTTTAAAGGATTAAGAAATATCCGGATCGATAAATATGGTGGGGAACGAAAATACTTGATCCGACACAGAAAAGGAATACGGATTATCTGAAATTGAAATAATCTCCTTCTACTGGCCCTAAGGCTCGTGTTTTTCTTAATTTTAAACTAGAGGAATAACTATTGTTAAGTATCAGATTTTAATTATCGAGATGTTATTTTTGTATTAGTTTTTGAGACCCGATAACTTGATCATTAATTTCGCTAGTCTCGAAAAACTGAAATAAATAGTTTTGATGTATCGCGAACGAGACTCTTAACCAAACCAACTGGCGCAGAATTAACACCATTATATAAATGTATTATATAACGTTTCATTTAATTGCCACTATATATTACAAGGCTTTGTAACTAACAGAAGTCTATAATCTTTAAGATCCTCATGTAAACAGTGAACTGGTTAAATTTTTCAAAGGAATTGATGAAAAGATATTCCGGCCCAGAGTAGGTCGGGATAGGGCTGTCTCGGTTTCCCGAGACCACATAATGGAGCCAATAAATAATATTTAATATTTGACTCAATGAACTCACTGTAACTCCTGTTCTAAAGACTGTACTGGTCATGTAGCCGCTCCACATGTCCTTGCCTTCGTATTTCCCTTGCACTTGGCACGCGATCTGATGATAATAAAAGAAAAGAAATAAACTTGTGATCATAGTGTTATTTATGACTTAAAAGCATGGCCATTAAAACAAACCACGAGTTCAGTTACTCTTTTGAAAATATTGGGTACTCAATAAAGAAAGCATATTACATTATCACCAGCTTTAAAGCCTTTCGACCCGCACTGCAGGTTCACTCTTCTTTCGCTTGAGCCAGCGTTAATAGCTTGTTGGGTTGCACCATTCTGGCTCCATTGAATTTTATAATCAGCACGCACTGAATCAGCAATGATCGGGTTCCTTTGGATTTCCCAAGAACAGCTAACACCAACCACGCCCGCCGGGCTTTTTAGGTACACTGGTTTAATGGTGGGAGTATTTATTATTGGGACATCTGGGAAAAAAATCGGTTCGGTTAATAAAATTTGTTATTTTAAGCCATTCTACTAAACGTTTACTTTGCGTTAAACAAGAAAATTATTATGATGAATTATTACACAAAATCTAGATTTTCTGTCTATGAATTAAAAATCAGGCAGTACATACGTACTAGTATCAAAACTTGAATTGTAGCAACCAGTAAATAGCACTAAAGCCACGTTGGTCCGGGCATTACCCCTTAGATTAACCGTGAATAAAAGTGATTCTGTTTAAAGAGCCTAAGAAGTGACCACTCACACAAGATAATAAGAAAAAGTGTTAGCGTAATGCTTGTGGGATGTGATTTGAATACTAAGTACAAGTCGAGCAGTACGTTTTCACTTTTTCTTTCTATCTTGTGTGGGAACCTGAGCGTATAATTGATAGCTATGCCATGCTAACAAGGCCCATAACTTTAAATTAAACAGCTGTTTATGGCTGCTAACATCAAGCTCAATTTTAATTTGGGTAGATTTAATAGGTAATGTTCGCTAGGTAGCCTTAGTGCCCATATTAGTGGATGCCGGTTGTCAATTGATGCTAGTACGTATGACACAAGCCACATCCCACAAGCGTTAAGCTTTCACTTTTATATTACTTTGAGTGCCTGAGCATGAGCCTGATTATTAGCTATTCCGTTGAGTTTCGCCATTCCGATAAGATCTAGCCCAGGCAGCTAACCCGTCAGTGGTTAAGCCCTAACATTTCTCTAAACCTAAACAGCTGTCTATGGTTAGCTTCTGAAATCAAACTCACTTTTTACAGGGTAATGCCCACTTCTCCCTGACTTGTTTCAAAGCCACACCCCACAAGTATTACGCTTTCACTATTTCATTATATGCATAAACAAAATGCAAAAAGAATAAAAACATAACACCCAGGTTTTAAAATCGGTTATCGTGTACAGAGAGACACGGCTACAGATATCAGAACCAATTGTGGTAAGCGTTTGTACTCACTTCCTTTACATCCTAAGAACTCCAGTCTCAATGATGGTGCGTAGGACCACTGAATAGGATGAAATCTTATATAACGAGCCATAATTGGCCTGTTTCTGAATCTGTTAACCATGACGTCACCGATGTGTTTGTTTCCTTGAAAGTTCTGGATCAACCAAAAAACAAGCTTATTTCAACGAAGATTAGCTTTTTTAAACAAAGCATTCAAACTAGCGAAAACTTTATAGATATATTCCATGCATATCATTAGCCGAAAAGCGCACATATATATAAAAAAAACTGTAGTTACATTAACGCTCCAAGTTTTGAATATCCAAGGTAATCAACTTTTATCTCTGTAAAAAAGTTTTACGTCAAATTTCATATAAAATATATTTCTTGAAAAGAACCAATCTAATCCGCCTTTTATACCTCATCCTGGCGCTCTAAACCCTCCTCAGTACATGTTTGATGAAATATCTCTTTCTAATTTTTAGCAAAACAGTATTTTCTTTCAAATGCCTTACCTTGAGTATCTGGTTATAATAGATTTTATTCTAATATCTTTCATCATCAATTGGAAAAAATACAAAATCCAAGATTTAACAAAACGAATTGTGCAATTAAAACAAGAAAAAATTAACTGAAAATCCAACAAATGCTACCTAGTATACATTACAGGGGCGTAGCCAGCACTTTTGCGGGGGAAAAGGGGGGAGGGACGGGAGGG
>JAOEHV020199199.1:0-13274 GCA_025447995.2 Isaurus tuberculatus | reverse complement strand
CCTTCCTCCCCTGCTCCCCTGCTCCGCCAGCCTTGCAGGACAATACGATTTACATAATACACTGTAAGAGGAAGAAAACAGATATATTACAAAGACGGATTAGAAACGTTTACTTGGCGGGAGAGAAACATTAAAACCAGGAACTACGCTTTGTTTTCCAGTTGAGGTGCTCTTTGCTCTCAGCATTAAAAATTCTTCCAAGCCAGATGAAGATAACATGAAGGGGCTCGTAACTTCTAGAGGAACAGTTTTCATTGAAGCGCTTTGAGAACTTGTGTCTGGTTTACCCTTATCCACAACGCAAATAGAACGCAGCTTCTTAGCTGGATTACTTGACTCCCTTGCTTGTCTTCTTGGTTCTGTAAAATGACAAACTAACGCGATAACAATTTTATCACAAAATTAATAAAATTTTATTTTGTGTAAGTTAATTCAGGTTTCGATGTCCATTATCTTTTCAATCTTAAATCCAAAGCAATTATTGTGATATTAAAACCCTGTTTTGACTACCTCATTTGGGCAAAAACTGATAAAAAAAAATTCAAACTGGTACACAGCTAGGTTTTATAACTGAAGAGCAAAACGAAAGGCTGACTTTCCTTTGGCATGTAAAACATTCACCCTTTTACTTTTTATGCAATTTTTAATACAGAAAGCAGAACGGTAGGCTAACTAGCGGCAAAGAGGAAGCAAAGGCAATGAATAATGAATGTTTTTCTGCCCCTTCTTCTTACCTTCCTTCCACCCTTCCTGCACACACACATTAAAATAAAAAATGTAACATAGAATTTTACAAGACGCAAACAGTTTTGATTCTTTTATTTTAAATGCAATTAAAACATTTTACCATTACCAGAAACATAAGACCTTTGATTAAATCTATTTGGATTGTTTTATACTTTTAAAGTATTTTTATCCCAACATATTTGTAAACCAATAATTTATAAGCTAATTCAAAACTTGGATATAGGGAAGACCGTTAAAAAACTGATTGGATTTATTTTTTTGTTTGCAAGATTTTTTTTTGTTCAATGGCAATACTAGAAATCTTTTTCTTAAAAGCTTTTTTCTCAGTTTTGTTTTTGCTTTGTATATTTTTTCCTGCATTTTCCCTTACAGGAATTACTGGCCCATGAGTGTTCAAGTTACTTTTGTCCAACTAGTGTTACTCAGCCTTATGTCGGCCCTTCGCTCTGGAGATCTTGTTGTCAAGTATTTTACGAGGCAGAAAGGTTTAAATGTCTTTTTTTTTTTACCAAACTGCTTGGACAGAAAGAAAATAACAAACTGAACAATACTATTTGAAAATGTAGTTTTTTTAAAGAGTTTAGTAATACTAATTTTCAAATAACCAAAATATACGGAATTCTGAAAGAGAAAATAAATCCTGAAAGTAACAAAAATTGTCCTTAAAAATTTGTCGATAAATCTCTAAAATTGTATTAGTCAATAAATATTAGATTGTTGCAAACTATTATATTCAATCATTTTGTCGAAGTTTGAAAATTTCTTTTATCAACCTTATACTGTACTTATAAGAACCAGCTGGCAAAAATCAAATGCAATACTTAGCGAAGACAGTGGGTTTCTGTTGCTATAGCAATTCTAGCGTTGTCAAATAGAAACGCATTCTTTTTCTTTTTTGTTTGAAAGCGTTAGTCGCGTGGGTTTTACCTTCGTCGGGGGAAGAATCGTTGGGTTCCTTTCTCCAAACAAGCTCGCTTTCTTCATTTGGACTTTTTTGGACATCTTTCCCTTAAAATGTGAACAATAAAGATCGTGACCTGTATTTGTTTTTGCAACTATGCTATCACTTGAATACCTTTTAACAGGGTTGTTTTTGTCCCTTAGAGCCAGAGTTGTAGCACCTTACCAAGAAATTCCAAGGTCTATAAAGCTTATACAAATTAAATGAATGAGTATCAACCTACTAATATATGGACTATTGCAAACACTGCATTTTGATGATCTGCTCTACTAGGGGGCCTTGGATTCCACTCGGACACTAGCTTCTAAAACTTTATCCAGAAATTAAAACTGCGAGTCTTAGAATTTAAAAAATAATTGTAAGAACGTAAGTAAGTAAGTAACTGGAAATTCTAAAAGGGCAGATTCAATTTTTAAAATAAATCGCTACTAAGAAAGATTTTGGCTCTTGGCTTTAGTATACTGGACGTTTATATGAGAAAATCGGGAAAAAGAATAGATCAAAACCCTACCGTATGGGCAGCTCTTTTTTATTGTATCTTTCAGTTCCTTTGGTTCATTCGTGACTACAATTTCTGTGAGGCCTAACTGTTCTGTTTTCTGTATCTTGCTGTGGCATTTTTCCATCTTCGTGTTAGAGTAAGTTAGTGGGTCCCAAGGCAGCTCCAACTCAACCGATCCTCCTATCCCTTCAGCTGGCAAACACAGTGTGTGAACTGCTTCTACGATTTTGTTGACTTTTGTCTTAGTTCTCGGTGTAGGTGGAACTATTGATCTCAGAATTAAAATCCAGCATTAGTATTACGTTGAGAGAAAAGCTTCTTGAATAATTTCATTAATTAATCGTGTTTTACTATAATGCAATATAAATATTAGAACACGTCAACTGGATCCTATCCTTAAGGTCCTTTGTTAAATATGTTTGTAATTAATATCGTCGGAAAGCTTATGGCCCGTCCTTTATTTTATTAACTTCATTATGATAATAGTATAAACGTTTTAGGAGCACTTTTAAGTCCCGACACATTTACAAAATCATACTAGGTCGATGATGAGCCAGAGAGATAGGGTGTTACAGCAAGCATAAGTTCAAGTAGACAACTGCACGGAGCACTAGGCTCGCAAGCAATTATGTCTAGCGTGAACTACCTGTGAAATACCTTAATATTGGGAAAAGAAAATGCCTTGTAATACCTGTGGTCAACTCTCTAACACCCACCTGCAAAGCCCTTCTCCAGAATCTCATCAAATATCTTTTCGTGCTGCCAAAATAGCTTCTCATATCGTTCTTTGGACATTGGTGTTACAAGGTTGCTTGTACAAAAAAACAAAAAATTTCCTTTATAGTTAATAATACACATTATATAATTAGCCAAGTTATTCTCGCGTTTTGATTGGTTCTCACCTATGATCTATTAGAGTACAGACGCACAATTGACGTCATATGGGAATAAAGTTTATTTTTTGTATTATATAAAACAAATAGATTCCATTTTTTTGTACGTCGGTTCAGTAATAGATCACAGATGACGTCAAACTCTGGTAAGAACAAAAAAGTGGCACACGAGGCGTTAGCCGAGTGTGTTACTGATGTTCTTACCACAGTTTGACGTCATCTGTGAACTATTACCGAACAGACGCACGCTAACATGGATCTATTTGTTAAATATATAATAATGATAACATGTTATTAACACCGTTTTGAGTAGAAGATTTGTAGCTATTTTATCGATAACTTTCATTGAAAAAGAATTTGACGATAATAATTAACTGCGTCGATGTTTCTGAAAAAACAGTTCTAAAAAAGTATACGGTGATACCTCTTAAAGAGAGAAAGATTACTGACGTTTGAACGTTAGTCCTACGTCGGACTCCGAAACTTCAGTAATCTTCCTTATTCAACGGTGTATAACCTTATACTTTTTATACAAGTGTTTCTCTTAAAAAGGAATAAAAATTAAGAACTAATTGGGTAAAACAGCTTTATGATAAAGATTTTTTAAAAAGTTGTTGATAAGACTACTTACATCGTTTCTTCTGGTTTCATTTCAATTCCTGTCAAGTTTAGAACAACTTCTTGACGCCTGACGTTTGGAGGAGTGACTACATGATCTTGTAACACTGGTGATTCTATCTGGGAGTCTTTAACTATTTCGATTCCATCATTTTTAGCTGGAGATGTATCTGGAGATCACACAACGACATTTTTATCACTTCAACTATTAACGCTTATTTCAGAAAATAAACCAGTTAAAACGATAAAACCAGTTAAATTAGTAACCACAAAAGATTTCTAAAGACAGGATACTATTTATAGCTAACTTATAATGAAACATGTTGACTGTTGTTTTAATTCCTTTAGTGGTTCCGGATGATATATAACAAATAAAAAGAGGCTGATGGCCGAATAGGCTCAATACTGTGAATTAGAATTTTGTATATTTGCTTGGGGAAAAGATTATTAATACATACCTATATCTTTTTCATTGATCGCAAGGAAATCAGAAATTCTACTTTTGACATTGTCTTCGTCGATTGTGTCAAACTTGAAACGCTCGATAACATTTTCTTTACTGTTCGCTGATATTTCATTTTTGTTTATACCTGTAAAAATATCAACTCGAAAAGATCATCTGGTTAGATAACGCGCTATTTAAAGAACTTGGGGTTGAGTTTGTTATGATTATTGTGTTCATCATGGCCATTAGTAATATAAAGAACTGATGTTTTGCGCGATAGTTCTCACCAAAGCAGCTGAGTTTAGCGAACGTTTGTTAAATATTCTCCTTATTTCCCTAACCAAAGGCTAAAGTTCCAAACGTCTGTTCCAATTACTACTTAAGGTGGCTCAATATAGTATTTTGCAAAGCTTTGGATATTACATATGCATAAATAATTTCCTCCTTGGCAAATGTTCATCACATAGCACTCGGTTGAAAGACAATAGTAAATACCTACAACCCTAGACTACGTATGGAAGACTCCTTCAGAACCTATATATAGATAGAAATGCTTGGCTTGTTTTTTTGAACCTACCAGACTTCTAGACGGTGTTTCTAGGTTTCTATACTGTGAATTTTTTTTGTTTTTGGGGAAACAGAGGAAACATCCAAGGAGTTTCAACTGACAAAGCTACAAGAACACCTGTTCATAATTTTTGGAGGAATTCGCAATTTTCGTCTTTGACGCGTATTACAATAATGTGTGTATGAAATTGGATGATTTTTTCCTAACAGCGAGAAAAAAAATCCTATCCATGTACCAATTTCCAAAAAAACTTATCGTCTGAACGAGCCCAATATGTGTTTTACGATCAATCAAAAACCCTTGTTTTTCGTGACGTCATCAAAATAGAAATTCTTCAAGTTACGGTACTGCGCATACTCACGTTTCGCTTTCTTCGCAAGTGCTAGTTGAAAATTAGTCGAGAAGTAGAACCTCATTTTTCCCCACTACGGCGAAAAGTATACCTAAGTGTTGTAAATTGATAACTGAACAGACATAAACTATATCAGGAGCCCATGAAAAAATAGCAAATCAGTTACTGTTCATCAGCAGGATACCTAAATTGTAAAATAATTGTTAAAAATTGTTAATACTCGGGCCATTCGTACCCATGCTTCGCGCGCCAAAAAAATAATAAAGCCACCTTAAGGCGATGATCATGAAATTTTCACCTGTGAGTTGTCTGAAATTTCTCCGTTCTACCTCTACTCACTGACTCACTCCTTAGATAACAGTTGTTAGAAATGGAGCTAGAAGGAAGGAATAGTGAGACTTCTAAAGTTGAGTTACACGAGTCAAAGAGATTTATTACAGAACCACAGGAACGGACGTATTTGTTCAATACAACTTTACCATATTTAATTTTTGTTCCCTTCGAACATGCCGTCTCAAAATGCTGAGGGTTGTTTTGCTATTTAACATTCATGTTCTTTTGATTAAAAACCAAAATAAGGGCATAAAACCGTTTATTTTTTCAGCTCAATAATACGCACTTGGCAGAAGATATCTTCTTGATCTGGGTGGAAATAAAATTACATTATCTTCCCCATACATAAAGCGCTCGTTGTAAGCTCACCTTTCTCTTCAAGTTCACGTTCAAGTTTCAAATGCGAAACAATCTCTTTTTCGTTGGGAACTTCCTTTAACTGAAGCATCAAATTTTCAGTTTCAAGGATTTCTATTTTCAAGAGCTGTCCCTCTTGAAAGCCCTGAAATTAAAGGAACATTCTAGAGGAGACATTTAAACGTTTTACAAGACAAATGCAGTTTAATAATAAGCAAACAGTAAAATAATAATAGGTTCGAAGGGGACTAAGTTTTTTAAGCTAAGGTTTTCAGATCCCCACTGATGGATTCCAGATTCAACTCTTCGATTCTGGATCTCAGTTAAAGGACTGAGAATCCCAGCTCATGGATTCCAGATCCCTACCGATGGATTCTGGATTAAATTCGTCGATTCCGATTCTCAGCTCAAAAACAAAGGATCCCAGTTCATGGATTCAAGATCACCGCCCATGGATTCTGGATTCAACTCGTCGAGTCCGGTTCTCAGCTCAAGGACTAAGAATCTCAGCTCTCAGATTCAAGTTGGGATTATAGTTCAAGAACTAAGGATCCCAGTTCTTGGATGCCAGATCCTCTTCCATGAATTCCGGGTTCAACGTTCTCAGCTCTTGGGTTCTGCATTCTCGTGTTTGGATTCTGGATTCCATGCCTTGGATCCCGGATCCAAATCAAAAAAAATTTCCTGGATTCCCATCTTTTTTACAGGGGGCAATATATAATACTCACCTTTAATAGATAATTTAGATATACAATTTATAGTTATGATAATATATGATACCAGGAGAGTTTCAAATCATGATCTTTCTTTTTTTAAAGCGCATCGAATACATAGAGAGATAATGCACAATATAGATTAAATAATATAGATTATAAATGATTAAAGAAAACCCGCTGAAACAGTTAATTGAAATACTTCAACCAAATGAAATCACTTACCTCCTCGATTTCTGATTGAGGATACTTAACAAACTCCTCTCTAAAGCTGTTGTTAAGTTGGGCATGACTTTCTGTAAACAGCTTTTCATCTCTGAAAAGAAACAAAAAAGTTTTGATTACTGTGACGCGCCAAAAGGATTTTGGAGCATCACAGACCGAGGCTTAATTAGAGAGGCTACTTTTCAAGACGTTTATGCCAAAAAGTAAAATGCTTTATCTGGGGTTCATCGTAGCACTCATGTACAGCCAAATGTTAAACATAAAGATTATTATTATTATTAAAAAACCTTTAAATTCTTTTGAAAAATTGATATTTCATGATTGAAAAGAATATCACCGTACTGTATACGTTAACACATTCAAAGTGCTTTTTTACTTTAATTATTTGTTTTTTCATCACTATTTTAATCTATAATTATATAAAAAAATATAATATTAAATGGGCGATTGGATATATAGGAATTTTGTCTTTTCGTGTTGAAAAACTTTTTTTCGTTTGCAAAGCTTAGCCGGTCGTGGAGGGATCTTACGAACGCTTGGAGAAAAATTTCATCTATTTTAAGACTTTTGGAAGTCTTCATTATAAAGTTACAGGTCCGAAATATTGTAAGTAACATATTCTAACATCATCCAATTTTAAAAGGCGAATCTTTGCTGGTGTCATTGTTACATTCTGCTTTATTGGCATAAATTAGCAGGTAGCAAAAGAACCAGATAGAAAAGAATTTGTATTTAAAAAGTGAAAGTATTTATCTAGTGAACAAAATGACGAATTGTTTGGGTCTACACATGCACTTTCAAGAAAATATTTGTGTAGTGTTAAGCGGATGATAGTCTTTGACTGCCCCTGGACGGGACACTAATTAGTCATTGCAGAGTACCTCCAAGCAAATCCTGGTACTCTACTTACCGTAAGAATGGAAAGCTGATTTTAAAAGCTGTAGCGGATAAAATGATAAAAAAAAAGAGCAAATCTCGGATGGAGATCTAACGTTTTACCACGTGATTTAATCAACAATAGATTGAAATTATAAATCATCGTCAGTTGAGTAGAGTAGGAAGCTGATGTTTCGAGCATTAGCCCTTCGTCAAAACAACACGGCGAAGGACTAACGTTCGCTTTCTGTGTGCAAACTTGTTTCAGCTGGTAAGATCTCTGACTGCCAAGCGGGAGGCTCCGAGTTCGATCCCCGTCCTCCGCCGATGGTTGAACATATGTGCGGTCTTTCTTTCGCCACACCGTCCGCGGACAGGGGCGTTAAGCCGTTGGTCTAGTCTCCTAATCTCACATGGTCTCACGGGGGACCTAAAAGAGCCCATCTACCTGTCAATAAGAGTAGGGTTACAACCCGGTGTTGTGGTCTGTCCTCGGTTGCAGGGGGCATTTACCTCAAAAATAATTGTTGTAAACTGGGTGGCTGCAAAATTGCGCTTGTAAAGTTCAGTACCGTCATCAAGTCCCCCCCAAAAATTGTAAAACTCAAGCTATTCAGCCTCCGGCTGCGATTCGGGTTAAAGTTGGCCAACGATCATATCATATCATAAAACTCAAGCTTCTTATTTTACCCATAGCAATGATCTATTATTACAACATAGTGTTGATTTGATAAAGTGTTTTACTTACTCGCCGACTCAGGTCGATAATTTTTTGAAAAACTATTCAACTGGTAACTTTTTACCACTTGATTACCCTAACAAGACTTCTCAAGTTTTAAACTCAAATTTTGTTAACCTTTGTTCATTCGCTCGCTACGCATATTGAAAGTTAAGCCCTGTGCACACTTGAGCTACGTGTACGTGGTAATACGCGTAACTTTACTTTCCAACCTGCAATGCAACAGTGTTGCGCTACAAGTTCGTCAACAAGGTTGCTCGTATTACTTCACCTTTAGTTTCACTCGTGATAGTTGACGTAAGCAAGTTTCTTCAGTATGCGGTGGTGATAGCTTTGCATGCGCGCACAGTTGGAGGAAACGTTAAATCGTGCCTGAAATTATTCAACATCCTGAAATCGCCACCACACACTAGAGAAACTTGCTTACGCAAAATGTCACGAGTGACAATTAACTCACCTCACCTGTTAGCTCAAGTTTGACCCGGGCTTAGATGTTTATGAATCAAAATGAGAACAATGAACTAATTAACTATTCTGTTATATTTCATTAAGCTAAATGAACTGAAAATTCACCTTTTGCTATAACTCTAACGAAACTAGACTTGCATAGTAAACAGCTTGATTCGTATTTTGTACAGGTAAATTTACTTTTTCAGTCACCTTAGAATAGCATCTTCTGATAGCGGTTCGCCTTCCGTATTTAACAGAGGATCTGGCACAAGTTTGGTGGTAAGTCTTGACGTCAATGCAGCTAGTTTTGGTAGTTGTACTAAGCTCTTAAGCATATAGTTTGGAGACTCAACATCTTCTAGATGATGCTTGGAGTTGTCTGAAATACAATGAACATGTTTATATATTACTTTAATGTGAATGTTAAATCACCATCACTTCTGTTCAAATGCATAGTTCACTTTTTAAAACTATGTTCCTTTCGAATAAATACTTTTTTCCATAAATTCGGAATCTTTATAGCTTCATGGATTCAGAAACAGGGTTTCTACAACTTCACAAATTCGAAACTTCAGAGTATTTAGAGCGTTTTTCAGTTTGTTTTTTTTTTTCAGGGCTTTTCATGACAAATTAAATCAGATACAGTTCAAAAATTGTTCCAAGTTTCCAAATGTTTGATTTGAATGCTTGAAGACTCATATATGGTATCATGTGCTTGCGTTGCATTTTATTTTTATAATGATTCTTGAAGTAAAAATTTATTTTTACAAACCATAAGTGTTGCAGCTGAGAGAAATAAAGCGTTTTATTAAATCGGTATGAAACATAGTGATAGCCTTTATGGTAGATTTGTCTTGTTCCATAAAAAATATTTTATATACCTCGAGTTGTCTTGGGGGTTACGGACATTTTTTAAAAAATTTATCCCAGTGTACTACTCATGCTTATTTAAACATCACGTAATCCACAGATTGTTTGGTGTCGGATTTTTAAATGTGAAACAGGGGAGTCTTTACCCCTGTGGGCTATATCTCGAGATATCCTATACCAACACAACTTGGGTGAATGTGAACAGGCCTTTAGCATACCCTCCTCAACTTCCACATGACTGAATTCCTCTCTTGTAACACTTAAAGACTGAATAACGTAGTCGGTTACTTCACTTTCTAACTCAGACCAAATGTCGGATCCAGGCTGAGGTGAATCTGGGTTTGAGCTCGGTACAATCTCATCGATGTCGAAAATCAAATTTGGATCCAGCTGTTCTAACTTTGGTAAGGCAGAAGTTAATCTTTTCAAATAATCTTCGGGCTGTTTGCTGGAGAGCTTTTCGAGACGTTCTGAAGAATAAGTTTAAATAACATTTAATGCAACTGTTTCAAACCAGCCAGAAATCACGAGTAATTAAGTAAGTGTTTTCAAAAATCCAGGAAAAGGATTTTTTAAATTAATTGATACAGTGAGGAAACACTTAAAGCTTTTAGCTTCCTTGATCGGAAAAAAGTTGAAGTTGAAATTGAAGTCGCCAAAAATCTTTATTAAAATACAAGGCTTACTTCCAATAATCTTTGCTTTAGCTATGAGAGGTATTTAGTGATTTATTGGTAATGAAGTAAAGAAAAAGATTTGTAGAAGAAGATGAATGCTTTTGAAAAAGATGTATTTAATTAGTTTGATGATTTTACCTATTTCATTTGAAAGAAGGGATACCTATATTAATTTAAATATTAACTTTGTTGTTGTTTTCTATCATATCTCCAAAACTAATCAAAATGGCTTTAATTTGGGGAGATTGGTAAGGTGCCATCCGTGCCCGGGGGGGGGGACTCCAGTTGGCAATGGGCGGGGATGATCGTCGTATCTTTTAGGGGTCAAAATCAGGGATATGGTATCTTTTAGGGTGTCTAAAAGGTTTTTGGGCCACCAAAGTCTAAGCTCGTATCTTTTAGGGTATATTTTTGAGATAATAACATATTACATAATAACAGAAGGTGTTTGAAGTTGACGTTTCTGGAACTATTAAAAATGCTTAAAAATTATAAATCTTTTAGGGGTAAAAATCTTATGTTGCCACGCCCACCTTCGTAAGACTCCGGTATCTTTTAGGGGTATTTCTGAAAAAATCTTACGATCATCCTCGCCCTACGATATATGGGAGTGTCTTCCCCGGCATCCGTGTTTTAAACAGCTCTAGTAGAGGGAGGAGCTGCCTTTTAAAATGTTGGACCTTTGACAGAAGAACTTGAATTTTATTCCAAATATTGAAGGCGAACACGATAAAATTTGAGAAACAAAGAGAAAAAGATAAAAGATTGTTTTCGCGTTTCATTTAGGCGATAGCGTTTCGCTGTACCGCTAATTTGAATGTTTTAACAAAAGTATTTTACTTACGTATTCGATATTTTAAATATACAACGTATTTTTCTGTAAAAAAAACTTCGATTTACATTAATAAAAACAGAGGGCGTCAGGTAACAAAAATCTGCTAGTTTAAATCAGGATTTGGTATTTATATACTCAATTTTGTTCGAAGTTTCAAAATAAACTAGTTGATATGTAAACAACAGTATTTTACTGACTCGTCTCCCTTAATTTTCCTACCTTTGTTGCAAGATTTTTTGAAAGCACAAGGTTCAGTGTTTCCGTTATGAACATAGAAATCTACACATTCTAAGTGATTTGGTACCACAAGCAACATGCGACCCAACTTTTTTTGACGCTGTTGTAGAGCCTGAAAATTAAGATGGAATGAAATCTCATTTTCCAGCAACAGAACTGAATAACTCTGGAGTAGATTAATACAGCAAAATAATCAAATTTTTCGAAAAAAAAGTAATACATTTTTTGTAGTTCGTTGAGAAAAAAGACGATGAATGGCGATAACTTACGTTTGCAAGATAATTGATCGCGAGAAATCGAGGCATTTCGCTTCCATTTGAGTAAGTCTTTTTTTTCTTTATTTGTCCGAAGACAATAGTTAAAGATTGGTTGTTAAAGTCAATTTTATTACGAGATTATTGTTCAGTTCTTGTTGTTGTTTTTTTTTTAGTATTTACTGCTATCGTCGTTGCTTGTTTGTTTTTTCCCGCGGTTTGTGACGTCCGCACAAGTTATTTCCCGCGCTTTTTATTGTTTGGATCTTTTTAGCAAACCTTTTAAAAGAGTTTACGTATTTCTAAGCTTTTGTTTAATTCTCGAGGGTTAACAGGAATTTTAAACATTAGTTAAACTTTTGAAATTGCCAAATTTTGTAAAAAATATAAACAAGATAACGAGAAGATTTATCATTTTGCAAAACTTGTATATTTCGGCCTTTCTCCAAAGGCCATCGACAATATACAAGTTTTGCAAAATGATAAATCTTCTCCTTATCTTGTTTATATTGAAACTGTTTGTCCAAAAGAATGTATTTCGTAAAAAATGCACTAAATCTATTTTTGTTAGAAGTGCACGAAAGCCCGTCCTCACCCCGAAAGGTAGTTTTGTTAGGTATCAGCCCCAGTTTCTTGTACCGTGAGTGTACAACACGTGGAGGAGAAACCAAAATGACTTCTCTTGCGAAGCAGTTAAAAAGGCTTCAAGTTCCAGGACATCTCTCTGGTGCTGCTGCGACAAAGTTTAAAAAAAAAGCTTCTTTACTGTTTGATGTGAAAGAAGCAGCTGAAATAGATAATGAAACGATCTTGTCCTTGGGAAACAATGGCTTAGAAGAACTGAAAGCGATCGAGTCAAGCTTCGCCATTTTTGAGACAACTCTCTTTAATGAATCATCAAAAGGTCTCGAAAGAACTTTGCAAACAAAGGAGGTCAATGATAAACTTGACAAACAAATCTCTAAACTTTTATTGTGTTTATCACCGTACATACTACTGAAGCCAGCGCAGAAGGTTTTGGAATGGTTAATTCGTAGATTCGAAATTCATGTATACAATGTTGACCAGTTTGTCCTTTGTGTTCTTCCGTACCATGAGACCAAATTATTTGCAAGGGTTATTCAAATTCTTCCGATATCAGATCCTTGGTCGAAATGGAACTGGTTGAACTGTCTTCAGGAAGAAGGAAGTCCGCTGCCTCGAAGCGCAGTTATTCAACGCAGCATTACAGATCCGGGCTTTCTCACATTAATCTGTGACATGATCCCACATGCATTGGAAAACGATTGCTCTGTTTCGAGTATAAGGGTTTTGTTCACGTTTTATGCCTCGACAGTTGTTGCTGTAGTGGAGGAAATGAAGCGAGTTACTGAAGAATTTCTCACTCTATTACTGCCTTATCTTCTCAAAGGACTAAAATCCAAAATTTCTGAGATGCAGGCAGCTTCATATATGATTTTGGGACAGCTTTGTTTGAAATGCTCCCTTGAAGAAAAACTACTAAAGTCAATATTGGAAAGTATTTGCAAGGTATGCAATTTTTTTTCCTATTTTAATATAAAAACAGACATGGATCCAGGAATTTAAGAAAGGGGGGGGGGGGGGTAAACCCAACCCCCCCC